>LPNX010022838.1:19361-48693 GCA_001517045.1 Pseudotsuga menziesii
GAACTTTAAAAGATGGGAACCTAGTTATATACAACCAAAGATAATATTTACCAACCTAGGGATATTGAAGAGAAATAAATACCCTAGCAGAATCTGGGAAANTGAACTTTAAAAGATGGGAACCTAGTTATATACAACCAAAGATAATATTTACCAACCTAGGGATATTGAAGAGAAATAAATACCCTAGCAGAATCTGGGAAAATCATAAATTACCTAGGGTTAGTAAAATTTATAAAATCTTTTTCATCAAGCAGACAACATTTACCCTAGAAATGAACTTGACATACTAAGATTTTGTACCTGTAATTTTTCTTCCTGAAGATCCTTTAATGGCTGAACCTGCACACTTTTGAAATAACCAGCATTATCAATTTAAGACAGATCTGACCTCTAATTTTTGCTGACCAAATCACTTGGGAACTACCACGTTCTTCCCAACCATGACCCAGAACCATTCCTAATTCTAATACGGATCCCACCGAGCTAGAATCCAACATGCAAGTAGCTTAGATCTCCTGAGGTAGGGTTTCCTAAGTCATATTCAATTCTCAATTAGTCCTCTTTTCCTTGCACGATAAAATTCTCCAAGAAAACACTCGAGAGAAAAAACAAGCGGAATAATAATTCTCAAAGAGAAACATCAAAACCCAGATCCTTTGCTTGGATTGAGTCTTTATAGGAAGAATTTTCAGTCAAAGGGGCAATTAAATGAAGAAATCCTTGATTTCTTGTTTTAACCCTTTTAAATTTACTGGGGTAATTTTCAATTCTTAACCTAGGAACTTTTAACTAGTTCCTAGTAAACCTTTCATAGATATTTCTCTATTTATAAATCCTTTAATAATAAATAGTAATTGGTGGAGCTTCTATTCTTTCTTTATTAAATTATATAATTAATTCTTTATACATACTATGTATAAAGTACATAATATTAAAATACTTGTTATCATTTGTCTTCGAGCATCATGTGTCATGATCCCTAGACTTAACGACACTTCTTCATGGAGGTCAATTAGATAGATGGTTTAGGTATACTAGGCTAGGCAACTCTAAACATCCTTGCATGTTGGATTTCCCTTGTATAACATGGTAGCTATTCAGTACTTTGATGAGAATCTGAGAAATTCAAAATTTCATTTAATCACTTATAAATAAGTATGATGATGATCAATATTTTTCTCGAGCCATTTTCGCTCGGAAGTTATTAAATTCTTTTCAGTAACGCCTAGCGCTTACCAGAGCCCATACTCAATTCCCATAGTAGGGAGTTACAAACATAGTTCAATTCCAGAGCTTTTGCTCAACACTAAATGCTAGGATGCACTTGTACGATACACCTAGGGATATAATGGGCAAAGATCTGATGCTCCAAAGCTTATGTTCAACATCAACATGGAATGCTCCAGAGCTTATGCCCAACATTTCCAATTATATTTTCATGTGTTCCATAGCTTTATGCTCAACACAAATGTAAGTACTTATGTGCTCCAAAACCTCTTGCTCAACACAAAACATCTCATTGATCATGTGCTTCAAGGTCCATGCCCAAAACAAAACATTTCATCAGTCATGTGATTCAGGGCCCGTGCCCAACACAAAAAATTTCATCAACGATTGGCTTATACCCAATATACAAAACAAATCATCATGTTCATATGCAGTGGGGTCCTTGACCTAATATAAAATAAAGCATCTATATAATCATCATGATCAATAGGCTCATGCCTATAAATCATGGGTCCAAAATTCAGGATATTAGATCCCTCCACACTTAATACAACACTGTCCCTATTGTTCTAGGGACTCTGAATGATATCATGAAACAAGGCAGGGTAATCCTTTTCTCATGGTGGCCTCATTCTCCTAGGTAGCCTCATCTACCTCAAAGTGCTTCCACTACACTTTCAATTGAACTAGAGTCTGTTTCTGAAGTTGCACTTCTCTCTTGTCCAATATATGCAGAGGCTCAGGGGAAAATTCCCCCTCAGGTTCCACCTATAATAATGACCAGTCAATGACATGCTTAGTGTCTTAAACATATTTCTTTAGTAAATATGCATGGAAAACATTATGAACTCTTATGTGCGTAGGTAATGCTAGTTCATAAGCCACTTGTCCTTTCTTGGCCATAATTTCAAAAGTTCCACAAAACCTAGGTGCTAACTTACCACACCTACCCAAGCTCAACGAGCTCCGTTTTTCTTTTACTTTCAAGTAGACATGCTCACCTACTTGGTAGTCTTTATCTTTTCTTTTCTTATCTGCATAACTTTTCTGATGGTCTTGTGCGTCTTTAAGGTTTCCCTAGACCTTGGTAACTAACTATTACAAGTCCAATAGCAGGTTAGGCCCTAACATGAACCGATCCACTGGACTGTCCCAAGTAACCGAGGTCCTACACTTCCGTCCATAGAGTACCTCGAAGGGACTTATCTTAGCGGAAGCCTGATACCCGTTGTTATATGAAAAATTTGCAAGGTGCAGATAATCCTCCCACTTGGTGGTGTTTTTCATGCCATACATTCAAAGCATGTCTTCAACAATTTGGTTTACTCTTTTAGTCTGCCCATCCATCTGTGGGTGATAAGCAGTGATAAAGTTCAGCTGCGTCTCTAATCCAGATAATAAATATATCGAGAAGTTTCCTGTAAACTTAAGATATCAATCTAAGATAATTTCTTTGGGTATCCCATGCAAGCTGAATATCTATGTTAGGAATATATCAGCAATGTTCACAGCCTTGTAGGTCGATTTCACGGGAATGAAGTGTGCTACCTTTGACAGCTTTTCAATGACTACAAAGATGGAATCATTTTGCTTCTTTCTTTTTGGTAAGACAGTAATAAAATCCATACTGATAACCTCCCACTTCCATTCTGGAATGGGAAATGTTTGTAGCAATCCTGAAGGATGCTGGTGCTAAGCTTCAGCTAGCTGGCATTCGTGACATTTCACAATAAACATTGTAATGTCAACCTTTAACTTGGGCTAGAAAAAGTGTCTCTTGATGGCATATATCATCTTTTGATATCCTAGGTGCCTTGAGTAGGGCGCCTTATGAAATTTGGTGAGGATGCTGGACCCAATGTCCCCTCCATTTGGAACATACAATTTATCCTTGGACCATAGTAGTTCAGAGTCATCCACCTTGGATTCCTTTTGTTGTTGAAACAACCAGTCCTCTTGGACCTTGTTGAGGATTTGCACATAGAACGGGTCAACCTTGTTGGCCATTCTAATATTCTCATGCAAATCTGCATCGGTTTGACTTAGGGTCACCTCATATATCATATGAGTTCGTCAACTCAAAGCATCGGCAACTTTGTTCTCTTTTCCCTTAATATGCTTTAGTTCAAAGTGATACTCACTCAATAAAGCCAACCATCTGGATTGCCTCACATTCATATCAGGTTGATAGAACAAATATTTTAGACTCATATTGTCAATATTTGGAAGGAACTTCCTTCACATGAGGTAGTGCCTCCACATCTTCAAAGCGTGGATAATGGTCGCTAGCTCAAGATTGTGCATGGGATAATTCTACTCATGCTCTTTTAATTTACGCAATTCGTAACAGATCGCATGGTAATTTTGTAAGAGGACTCCTCCAAGTCCTTCATTTCTTGCATCTATGCATACAACGAAATCCCCATCGGGATCTGCAATCCGCAACACTAGTGAGATCATCAAAAGCTACTTAATCTTTTGAAAAATTTCTTCACACTTGTCAGTCCATAAGAACTTTTTTGCTTTCTTCTGCAAATCCAAAATGGGACAAGATATTCTCGAGAAGTTATCAATGAACTTTCAATAATACTTGGCTAAATAGAAAAAGGACCTAATGTCAGTGATACTAGTCGGGGTAGTCTAATCCTTTATGGCTCGAATATTTTCCGGGTCCACATCTATTCCTGCCTCGGATATGATGTGACCTAGGTACTATATTTGTGGTTGGTAAAAATCACATTTACTAAACATAGTGTAGAGCTGGTGTTCTCTCAACACCCAAAGTACTATGTGAATGTGTTCTTTGCGTTCCTCTTTATTTTCAGAATAAACCAGAATGTAGTCAATGAAAACTAGTACAAACTTATCCAAATATTTACTGAATATGTTGTTCATCATACACATAAATTTTGCAGGTGCATTGGTCAACCTGAATGGCATTACTACAAACTCATAGTGCCTCTTCCTCATACAAAAAGTGGTCTTGGTAATATCTTCGTCTCGGATCCATACCTGATGGTACCCAAATCGTAGGTCAATATTTGAAAATATTTTGGATCCTCCCACCTAGTCGAACAAATCATCGATCCTCGAGAGCAGGTAGTGTTTCTTTATAGTTATTTCGTTCAACTGACGGTAATCAATGCACATCTACATCTTACCGTCCTTATTCTTTACGAACAAAATCGGTGCTCTCCAAGGGGACACACTAGGTCAGATATACCCTTGCTCTATTAACTCTTGGAACTATAGTTTGAGTTCCACCGATTCTGGTGCACTCATGCGGTAAGGGGCTTTGGAGGCCGAAACTAATCCTAGGGTCAGTTCGATGGAAAAGTCTAGGTTTTGTTTCAGAGGTAATCTCAGGATTTCCTCGAGAAGCACATCCTTGAAATATTCAAGAATGGGGAAGTATTCTATGCATTGTTCTCTATCCGACTCTATGTCTTGGATGTTCACCGCAAACAACTTTCAACCCTTCCTAACACACTTCTTCCCTTGTAAGGTAGAGATTTGTCTTACAAAAAATTTCTTTGGGATGCCTTGAACCTTCACTTGGTTCCCTTAGCTATCAGTAGACAAGATAGACTTGTGTAGACAATCGAGCATGACATGGTGTTGTTCCAACCAGTCCATGCCGATAAGAATATTGTACAATCCTAAAGGTAGGATGTTTAGGTTTACCTTAGTAAGAAAACCATTCAGGTTTACTTCACATTCTTTAACAATTTTCAAAACCTTCCATTTCGTACTGGTGGTTAACTGTACCAGCCAAGGTTTATCATGCTTTAATTTGTCTAACTTGCATAAATCAACAATCTTAGGTGCAACATAGCTCCAGCAAGCATCGAGATCAATAAGTATTAAAACATAGGTGTTAAAGATCTTACCTTTGATCTTGACCATTGTAGCTTGATGGTCCTCCTATCGACCATCTAATGCTGCATAGATTCATGGGGTTCCAACTATATCCTCAATGGTAGGTTATTCTCGCATGTTATGCAAGACTCCATTGTTCTTGTCCTTACAATCTCGGGCATAATGCTTCCCGTTGCACTTCCAGCACTTGATCGTTAACGGGGTAGCATTAGCTCCACTCGCCACTTGCTTATTCCCATTAGGAGCTGGTACATAAGGATTTGTACCAGGTTTGTTGAAGTTCTTGTTCGCTTGAAAGCTATTATTTTGCTTTCTATAAGGCTGTGGGTTTGACCGAGGCTTGCAGTTATCAGAAAAGTTTCTATACTTTTCTTAGTTTCTCTTCTTTTTTTTTTACAGTAACTACCCATGCTCATAGCAGAGGAGGGCCTTATGTAGTTCAATATCTAGTGTATTTGGCATGTCTAATTCTATCTTGTCTCGAAAACTAGGAGGAAGACATCCTAGGAACTACTGGATCTTCACCTTCTTTTCTTTGATATATGGTACATAATGCAGCAAACCTAGAAATATGTTTATAAATGCATCCATATTCATGGACCCCATGCACAGTTCATGGAATTATTTTACCTTGCGGTCGAAGAACCTTTATGACATGTATTTTTCTTGGAAAATATTTGGGAATTTTTCCCAGCTTATTTCTCACATCTCATCTTTCTTGGTGTGCTTTGAATCTCGCCACCATCCTGTTGCCTTACCACTCAGGTTGTGGATGGAAAGCCTAGCCTGCATCACACTTGAATAGTTATGAACCTAGAAATACTTACGCATTCCCAACAACCATTCTTCAGCCTTTTCTCCCGTATTTACTTCACCTTCATAGGTCGGGGCTCTTATTTTTCGAAACTCCCCATGAAGACTATCATCACTTCTTTGCCTCTTTATCCGTGGATAAAGTGATTCATCACTAGCAAGACTGTGATGATCTCCTTTAGTTGCTTCAGGTGTACCTTCTCTTTCTGCTTCTCTTGGGCTGCTGGCCCACTCATGGTATGGTTATCTTTTGGATCTGTTGGTGGACTGGGTAGGTTTACCTTGCAGAATCCCTCCCATCATGTTACGCAATAATGCTTCATTTATAGCTTGATGTTCCTTTCTTTCATTTAAACTGTCTTCTTTGAAACTTTTAAGTTCAGCTTGAAGACTGTGCAAATTTTTCAACACATCAGAGTTTAGCTCGACCACCAAGTTCACTTCCAGATTGGGGGTGGTCATTTATTCTTGCCAGTTGTTTTCTTCCTCAGTGTTCATAAACTGAAGAGCACTGTAAAAATTTTCCTGTAACACAAAAAAATTTAATAGTAGCAAAAATTTATGTTAGTAAAAAAAATTACCGAATGCCTAGTGCGCTCATAAGTCTCTCAGTATTGAAACTGGGCTCTAATACCACTTGTAATGTCCCCAAAACTTGAAAATTAAAAAAAAATTGATAGGCTAGTAAAAAAAACCCGAAGGGGATCATTATTACTCATGTGAAATTACATGCGCTACTTAAACTTTCGAACTCTTTAGAAACTACTCATACTGTTTTGTTAATCTCTTATCCATTCAGTGATTATTAGTTCATTTACTTCTTATGTCTTAATTCTGTTATTTAAACTATTTGTACATCTTAGCTATTACTATAGGTGAGTTAATGGATTGTATAATTCATTGTTTTACTTCTGCACATGTGTACTATGTTTATTAAGTATAAACTAACTTAACTTTGTTGATGGGAATAAAGTGGTGGAGTGGCGGGACTAGTTCTCCCATGACAATCTAAGAGGTAAGGTATTACCTGGTTACCCAGGCTTACTTAGTTGAATCGAACTAAGGCACCTCTATCTTTTGCTCATGCAGTTCATTACTTGCAATGGGAATGGATGTAAAGTGTGTTGACAGCCTTGTTCGTCGATAACCTGCTGCTAGTTATTACGTTGCCTATCGACTTGGTTTTAAAACTTGGTAAGTGTTGTTATCGTCAATTTAGCTATTACGGCTAAATTTCCTGTACATTGATTATTCTTCATTATGGTTTTAAATTCATTATTTTAGATGTCATTAATATTTTTTTTCGCGCTATGTATATTTTTACTTATACATTCTATTTTAACATTTCTTTAGTTCCTTTATTGGAAGGTTATTAATGGTTTAAGAGCAGAGCTTTGGATTTGATAGTCCAAGAGATTTACATGGCATACTTTGAATGACATGGCGCTTAAGCCTAAACACCTTAATACTATGGTATTAAACCCTAAGCTCTAAACCTATGGACTAAACCTTATCTACATTTCTAAGCAAGGGTTTAAGACTTTGGAATAGCGCAACCTACGACTGAGTATTGTTATAATATTATCATAGTGCAAGATTTGTATTATGTTAACATTGATGTTTAAAGTTTGGAGTGACATAATATATGGTATAAACCATACGTTCCAGGGTTTATGCATTGGTATGGAGGGTGGTGATAATCGATACTTTGTAACAATTTGTGACTGTGGGAGTGGGTTTGTTGCAACGTTAATGGACTCCAGCCTAGTGCGCTTAATGCTTATGGGAAAGCATGACATCCTTCCCCTTAGGCTTGGGTCACGATGGATGTGTATTGATTTTGTCATTCGGGGTTTCATTGTTTGGATCTACACTGAGGTATGGCCATGGAGGAGACCTCCAGCTTGTGAGGTATGCCTGTGTGAACTTATAATCCTACACATTATTTGGTTTACAGTTTGAAAGAAATGGAATACTCCTTATCCCCATATTGGTTTTTAATTTTCTTGCAGGTGCTGAAAGGAATGGAGGGAAGTCTGGCTACAACACAGTTGGCTCCCATCGTTGCATTCATGGCCATGGTAAGCCTGCTCATTAAGCTTATGCTTTTCACCCTTCAATCCTGTGGCAAGGATATGTTTCGACTGGTTATTTGGTTGGGGTTTAATGTTGCATTGAAATCGATTTTGCTTTCAGGATTTGCATGCAGATTTGTTTTTTTTTTAAATAGAGGCATTATGCCATAAATCATTTCTTAGGCCATTCGGCTCTGTGTAATTTTTGTTTCAGTTATGTAACTCATTACAGTTTTGGTTTTGGGATTTTAAAGCCATGGGCTGCACCATTGCAAGCAATGGTGCCATATCCCATTCGCACACCTGTTTAAAACCTTGTTCTCGGCCTTTAATGGCGACTGTGTACAGACATTTGGTATCTCTATGTAAATAGATGTAAGCGTTGGTTTTTATAAATTGTAAAGGTTTATGGTGTAAGCGATTTCCTTCTGTGTTTTTATTTAACTCTGTATTTAAATGGGGTTTTTAAAGAATAGAGGCATACGGCTTACCATATGCTCTGTGTGTAAATACCATTGATTGTTTGGTTAATGTATTATTTCAACAGCGTGGGTAAATACCATACCTTCAATGGCATGAGCCTTCCCACAGTGCTGCGATAGATTGCATTTTAATTGTTTATGGCATCTGTTTCTTATGGGATAATTGGACTGTGTTTTTAAAACATTATTTGACTTTGCCCGTGACTTATGTGAGCATTGTGTATTAAAATGATATTCAATCGAGGGCATGAATTATGTGAGCACTTGTGTGTTAGTGGGTTTTGTGGAGCCAGGATATGCAGACCTTCTATGGAATTTGTTATTCTTAATGTACATGGACTTTGTAAATATTTTAATGGATTTAATTATAACCCACAGTGCATGCGATAGATTGCATTTTAATTGTTTATGGCATCTGTTTCTTATGGGATAATTGGACTGTGTTTTTAAAACATTATTTGACTTTGCCCGTGACTTATGTGAGCACTGTGTATTAAAATGATATTTGATCGAGGGCGTGACTTATGTGAGCACTTGTGTGTTAGTGGGTTTTGTGGAGCCAGGATATGCAGACCTTCTATGGAATTTGTTATTCTTAATGTACATGGACTTTGTAAATATTTTAATGGATTTAATTATAACCCACAGTGCATGCGATAGATTGCATTTTAATTGTTTATGGCATCTGTTTCTTATGGGATAATTGGACTGTGTTTTTAAAACATTATTTGACTTTGCCCGTGACTTATGTGAGCACTGTGTATTAAAATGATATTTGATCGAGGGCGTGACTTATGTGAGCACTTGTGTGTTAGTGGGTTTTGTGGAGCCAGGATATGCAGACCTTCTATGGAATTTGTTATTCTTAATGTACATGGACTTTGTAAATATTTTAATGGATTTAATTATAACCCACAGTGCATGCGATAGATTGCATTTTAATTGTTTATGGCATCTGTTTCTTATGGGATAATTGGACTGTGTTTTTAAAACATTATTTGACTTTGCCCGTGACTTATGTGAGCACTGTGTATTAAAATGATATTTGATCGAGGGCGTGACTTATGTGAGCACTTGTGTGTTAGTGGGTTTTGTGGAGCCAGGATATGCAGACCTTCTATGGAATTTGTTATTCTTAATGTACATGGACTTTGTAAATATTTTGATGGATTTAATTGTAACCCATAACCCGCATACGATTGTACAGCGTGGCCTATGTGAGAGAGATTATAGGATTGGGTTGTTTATTATGACTCTTCCTTGGGTCTTGATATCCATGGGATTTGATGTTGCGACCCCTGTTGGAAACAATATTTCTAATGTAATGTAACGAAATGTATTTTGATGAAATAAACAAGCCAGGCTTGCATGCCAATAGGATTTGATTCCTACTTCAGTTGCAATAAATGGATTTATGTTATGATGTTGAATTATGTAACTTGGTTTATGGTTATGTATAGATGGATATTATATGTATTTTTTTAAAGATATAATGCATGTGATTTATGCTATTTTAATGTACATGTTAAGACTGCATATTTTATGGCAATCTTGATAAGGACCACATGGATGGTCATGATATCCCTCTGATTAAATTTAATGTGGTTTTCGTTTATGTGGAGAATTTTTAATGTAATTTGTTATATGCTTATAGACGTTGAAAGGTATTATATGGATTATTTATTTTTAGAAAGAAATCCATAGATATTTTTATAAAGGTTTATACCTAATAGTTTTATTTATATGTATAAATAGTTATCTTATAAACAAATAGCTCTGGTTGTAAGTGATACCCTAGGGTAACTATATAGTATATTTATTTCTTCAAACTTACTCCTATGATTAAGGATACTATAATCTAAACACATGTCTCTATTGACAAATGTAATATGTTAGTAGATATATAAATAATAGGTGAACTTTAAATAGCAGATCTAGATTTACCTAGTCTACAATATTAATTTCTGAATGTGAGATAAATACAGAAAAACATACTTTAAAAGATGGGAACCTAGCTATATACAACCAAAGATAATATTTACCATCTAAGGAATATTGAAGAGAAATAAATACCCTAGAAGATTCTAGGTAAATCATCAATTACCTAGGGTTATTAAAATATATAAAAGCTCTTTCATAAAGCATCCAACATTTACCCTAGAAATGAGCTTGACATACTGTAACACCCCAGTTTTGACCCCATTTGCATTAAATATACATGATACATATGTTGTAATAATCATGGTGAGGAGCTAAGGGAAAAATCCCCACCATCGATCTGGTTATGTTCTGATTCGGATTGGAATGGTCACCAATGGTATATCGGGACATATGGCATATATTAAATTCTGACATCATATAAATGTGCATTTTAATTAAATAACCAAACCAGCTATGTTCACTACAACTAAATTGAGAAGGGGCATGATTCCTAAGGATAAGGAGGGGAAATGATGAACCTTGAGCCATGGGGGAAAATCCATGTGTCACCACCCTATTTGTTTTGCTTGTTTTCCCTTGTTTCATCCAACCACCACCTTCATTTGTTATGTTGATTAGTTGGGGCATCTATTTACTGGTGAAAATACCACTACTACGCCCATGCCCTCTCTCTCTCTCTCTCTCTCTCTCTCTCTCTCTCTCTCTCTCTCCCCACGATGTGCCTTTTACGTGCGGATGGTCTGTCCACTATGAGGATTGAGAGTTTGTTCAATTTCCTCATGCGGTCTGAGTTAAAAGGTTCCACATTCCAATGTTTAGGGGTTCGTTGGTTCTCCCTTTTCGCTAGGATTGCTAGCTTGCGGTGGGTTCTCCTTTTCCTCACGGATTTGTTAGCTTGCAGATCGATTCTTTTCTCAGTTCATGCAAATTTTTGTGTCTTTATCCACCATCATCAAACCTGTGTAATGATTATGCTACTCTATTGTTGAGTCGCGACCATAATTCCATTCACAGTTTTGGTTGACTGCATCTTTTTCCATCACGCGTAGTTTGGGAGTTTGTTCTTTCCCCATTTTCTAGCTGTGAAATTTTTCCAGCAATTACATTGAGGATTGGGTGCTATGGGTTCATAGTGGTTTGTGGGATGCTATTTTCCCACGATTGATGAACTGTGTTTTTCCCTGTAAAAGCTTGAATAGCTGTTTGGCTGCTTGCATGCAGTGGTTTTGTACTCGGACTGCATTGGAATAGTGAATGAGAGCCTGAGGTGCTTGATAAACTTGGTGGGTTGAGAACAACATAGACAGAGCTAATGAGATGGATTTCTTCTCCACACCCTTGAATAGCACTGGAAGGGAGACCAAGGTCTGAGGGACTACATTGCAGAGAAGGGGCTGATTTTCTTGTGTTGGGTGTGTGTGGGTGTTCTAGAAGCCAGGATGGATCTGGTGTTGGTGTCTGTAGCTCTTCAATGAGCTCACCAGCTTAGCATTTAGCCTTTCCCAGCTCCTGAATGGCCTAATAAAACCAACCTGGTTGGCTTGGCTGATCTGAGGTTCTTCTGATAAACCCAACTATGTTGGATTGGATGAACCGTGTACCCTTAAGGTGTTGTTATCCTTGGCTATGTGTAAGCCTGTTAGTTCCTTATTCCTTGGGGAATCATGCCCGACTTGGGGGTGGTAGCGTTGCTGAGATATTAAGGAGCAGGCCTATGGTTGGGTGGAACGTTGCAACAATGTAGCTAGTTGCGGAAAAAGTTCTTAATAAGATAAGTATTCTTACCTAACTTGTGTCTGTAGTCATATTTACCATTGATGAATGATGATATACATGTTAAATGCCGATTTGTATATGCATGAGTGTTGATTGATATGTTTTTCTTTCATTGTTCATATGAATGATTATGTTTCATAATACATTTTTTGTTTTTAAGTATCATGCTTCAGCATTATATGTATGTATGTTCCTGTTCATGGGGCTAGATGGCCGGATGATCTGATGTATCGTAGCGTCCTCTTTGACGGTCGGAGCTGTGGTATCAGAGCTCTGGCTACAGCATGGGCCTGAATGGGCCATGAAAGATCAGATAACAGAGGCAGGTTTCCTTCTGCCCAGCAGCGATCAGAAAATTGTGGCAGGACAATTCAGAAAACTTTTCTAAGTTACGAAATCATCGTCCATTGGAAGACGTTAGTGGTTCATGCACCCACCGTTGTGGAAGCCTAGATAATTAGTCTTCTGATGAGGAAAATTTCTGACTGCTGATGTTGATGTGCTTTAGTTCGTCGTTCGAAAGAGAACAGTTGATTTGGTTGGCGATGGATAGGAGATGGTCGAGTTGATGAAGCGGCAGAAGAAGGTGAAGAGAAAAATTTTGAAATTTTTTTCTAATTCCGACCATCGACGATCAGAGGAAGATAGTTGTTTTCATCCCCGATGGTTAGACGAGGGAACTTCCATTGGACTACATCGAAAACTTTTAGCTGATGGAACACCTTTTGTTGCGGCAGTCTAAGACACTATCCACCCGACAGATAGTTGATCCGATGGCCGATGCGACGGAAAAAGAAGAAGAAATTTCTGAAATTATTCTAAGTGTTGACTTCATCAGCCATCGGTAAATGTTAGTTGTCTGGGTTGTTGATGAACATTGGAAGGAATTAGTGGTTCAAAGTGCCGCCATTGTTGAATCCTAATGCACTAATCCTCCAATGGATACAGGTTCCATTTACTGATGTCGTGATCGTTGTGTTTCAGCCACTGATCAGAGGAGAACAGTCATTTTCATCGCCAATGAATAGAAGATGGAAGAGCCGATCCGGCGGAAGACAAGGAAAGAAGAAAATTCAAAATTTTCTCTAAGGCACGAGATCATCGGCTATCGGGAAATGTTAGTGGATCGGATCGCTGATCAAATTTTTTTTAGTGAAGGTGAACCATAGTTGCGACTACTTAGTCAACTATCCATCCGATGCCGCAATGAACAACTACAACCGCCGATGAGTACCCCGCAGAGACCATAGTGACTCTGATTCCCACTGTTGCAGCCACATAAAGTACTAATCACCCGATGACAAGTGCATCCCAGTGCTGATGCCACAAGAGAATAGCCACTCCAACAATCGACAAAGTTGTGTGCTACGGATGACATCGAAAGATCATGGGCCACCATTGCGGAAGTCAGAAAGACTAACCATCCGATGCGTAGAGCCCCCAACCGCCGACATAGCATGGAATCAATATGGAGGATGAAGTTAAATAAATGTATCACCAATAAGACTCGGGACAGTAGGCCACTATAGACCTGATACGACGAAAGAAATAAACAAACAACCCATCGATACAGCGGAGGGTTAGCAGGGAAGAGACTCGATTAGAAAGAAATTTTTTAAAAGTATAAAGTCATTGGAAAATTTTTGATGATTAGGCCGCCGATTGAAAGGAATCAAAATATATTAAACCCATCATTGTGGAAGTCTAAAGCACTATCCTCCCGATGGATAGTAGGCCCAATAGCCGATATATGTCCACGAAAAACATAGTAAGATCACGTTCCGTCGTTGCGGCTGCTCAAGGGACTGGGCACCCAATGAACATATGATTTTCTCACTAATACAGATCATAAGTTTAGTCAATTTGACCACCGAAATGCTGGAGAGAAGTAAGCAAACACACTGCCAATGAACTAGGTGTTTTTACCACCGAAGTATCGAAAAGATAGCAGGGAAGAGGTCTGATTGGGCCAAAGGAAATTGGGGTTTTCGAGATAATTTATCAGTGATGTTTCAAGCAGTTTTCAACTATTTTTCAGCAGATTTCAACAGATTGTCAGTGGTCACAGGGCTGAAAAGAAAGAGAGGAAAATTTTGTGTTTTAAGCAAGATTGTGTTTATGAATTTATAAAAGAGGAAGGTAAGTAGTTTTGATTTATATTAATGATTTGCATCTAATAGTTTGTTACTAACACATTGCAAAATTATAGACAACTTCCAAGAGTAGTACTCTAGAAAGAACAGTGTGGTAAAGCAAGAGGAGGTTCAGTCATGAGAACCCATGATGGGTATGATGCTCGGGATTCTTACGAGCCTGTAGGATATTCCGTGGGAGAAAAATTTCGGAATGGAAATGATGACATAGAGTCTAATGGAAGGAGATTCCAAGAGACACCGTCCGTGGTTGCAACCACCATGAGAAGCATGATTAAAGCCCAGGAAGAGCAGCATCAGTTGAATGATGCCATGTTGCAGAGTTTGACATATTTACATAGGAAGATATACTCTAGGAAAGAAGGAAGTAAGAGAAGCACTAGGAGGAGGAGAAGGACTTCGAGTAGATCATCTGATTCTGAAGAATCCAGCAGGGATACAAGCTCATCTCCTCATAAAAGGAGGAGAAGAAAAAACCATAGGGATCACTCTCGAGATGAATTCAGGAAATCTAAACCTACTACATTTGATGGTGAGATAAAGACGGGATAAGAAGCTGAAGCTTGGCTTCTTGGGATAAATAAGTACTTTCAAGCACAAGATTATTCAGGAAACATGAAGGAAAGAATTGCCATATTCAATCTGAATGGATGAGCATCCATTTGGTGGGAACACTTCAAGCAAGTAAAGAAGATCTGTGAAAGGAAACTAAAGTGGAAACAACTCAAGAAGTATTTCAGGTAGATATACCTCTCTGACAGGTATTATGATGATAAGATTAAGGAGTTTCATGAGATGAGATTGGGACAACATACCATGGATGAATATGCAAATAAGTTCTTGGAATTGTTGAGGTATGTCCGGTACATCAGAGATGAAAAAGTGAAGGTCCAACAGTTTCTAAGTGGATTTCCTCAAGCTTACAAAGATAGAATCGAGTTCTATGAACCGAGAACTCTCTCAAAGCAATAAGAAAGGATAAATATTGCTATGAGAAAAGCAAGGGTAAACGTGATTACCATAAGGCATGGAAGGACAAGAAGAATGAGAAGTTTGACCAAAGAAGGAAAGGTTTCAAACCTTCTAGATTTAGGAATCAGCAGAAGCAACCATCCCAAGCTGCGAGTAATCCAGTTGGAGTGACAAGTGGAAAGCCTAAAGAGCCACATTAGAAGAAAGATCCACTCAAATGTTTGAAATGTGAAGGACCCCACTTGCGTAGATATTGTCCACTTGAGAATGAAAGTGCAAGGCTAGCTTATAACATTCAGGAAGTAGAAATAGTGGGTCAAGTAGCAAGAGCATTCCCTATAATTTATGCAGCGTTGGAGGACTACTAAGCAAATCACCAGTAAACTGTGGTTGAATTTGCAGGTAAGATTGTTGAACAATATGTTTCTATTTGGATTGACCCTAGTTCTACTCATAGTTATATCACTCCTAGGGTATTGGAGATTTGTGCTTTTAAGAAGGTAAAGAATAGAAAATATTGGTTAGTTCAGCTAGCCACTGGGACTAAGAGAAAAGTCAATGAATTGGTAGAGAAATGTCCATTGGTTATGAATGGATTGATCACTTGTGTAGATCTGAATGTTCTACCACTTGGTTCCTATGATGTTCTCATTGGAATGGATTGGTTAGAAGCTCCAGAGAAAGATTTTGTGGTATGTACCTATGCATGTGGACAAGGGCTTGGAGGAGTCCTTATGCAGGACAATCACGTGATATGTTATGAGTCAAGAAAGTTGAAGGAGAATGAGAAGAACTATGCCACGCGTGATCTAGAGCTTGTAGCCATAGCACATGCTCTCAAGATATGGAGACATTACTTGATGGGTAGAATATTTGATCTCAGGACAGACCATTGTGGCTTGAAGTATTTGTTTGATCAGCCTACTCTGAATGCTAGGAAAGAGAGATGGTTGGAATTTCTATGTGAGTTTGATTTTAAAATCAAGCACATAAAAGGAAAATAGAACAAGGTAGCTGATGCACTCAGCAGGAAGGTACAGGAAATGCATGTGGCATCTCTTAGTATTTTCCAATCAGATTTGAGGCAGCAGATTGTTAATCATGTTGCCAGAGATGAATTGTATGAACAGGTAAAAGACAAATTGCAGCAGCAAAGTATTGAGAAGAAGTATAAGGGATATAAATTGGAATAAGATGGAATTCTTACTTATAAAGGAAGAATTTATATTCCAGATGTAGCATATGTGAGGAGAGTTGTTATGGATGAAATCCATCAAGCTCTGTATTTTGGTCACCTAGGGTACCAGAAGACAATTTATACAGCTAGAAAGCAATACTTTTGGCCAGGAATGAAAAAGGACATGGCTGAGTACATTTCAAGGTGCATGAAATGTCAACAGGTAAAGGTTGAGCATCAACATCCAATAGGTCTGTTGCAGCCTTTGCCAGTTTAGGAATGGAAATGGGAATTTATTTCCATGGATTGTATCATGGGATTGCCGATGACTTGGAGACAACATGATTCCATCATGGTTGTGGTAGAAATTTTGACAAAAGAATCACATTTTATACCAGTGAAGTCTACGCATAAGACTGATGACATTGCAAAGATTTTCATGAACGAGATTTTCAAATTGCATGGATTGCTGAATGCAATAGTTTCTGACAGAGAAGTCAAGTTCACTTCCAATTTCTGGAAGGGGTTGTTTGCAGATTTTGGTACAAAGCTAAGCTTCAAAACTGCATACCATCCTCAGATAGATGGGAAGATTACTTACACTTGGTAGAATTTTCTTATAACAATGGACAACAAGCATTCTTGGGCATGAGTCCGTATGAATATTTCTATGGAAGAAGGTGTAGGGCACCAGTGAATTGGGATAACCCAGTGAACAGGTTTGTGCTTGGACCAGAATTGCTCAAGGAAATGGAGCAAGAGGTTGTAAAGATTAGACAGAATCTAAAAGCAGCATAGGACAAACAGAAAAGCTATGAAGATAAGCATAGTATGAACAAAGAGTTCACTGTTGGGGATCATGTTTACCTCAGAGTGAAAGAAAATAAAAGTTCCTTGAAGCTTAAAAGTTGTGCCAAGCTGTCACCTAGATATTGTGGGCCGTTTGAAGTGCTTGAAAGAATAGGGCCTATTTCATATAGACTTGCATTTCCTGCTAGTACTAGAGCTCATAATGTTTTTCATGTTTCTTTGCTTAAGAAATATGTACATGATCCTAACCATGTGATAAATTGGGATGTGATTCAGGTGGAACCTGAGGGAGAGTTCCAAATCAAGCCAATGCACATCCTCAACAAGAAGGTCGCAATGCTCCAGTATCGAGCCATAGGGTAGGTAAATGTGTAATGGGAGCACTACGGACATGAAGAGGCTACATGGGAGATGGAGGATGCCATGGGATTGGCACATCCATTTTTGTTCAATCCTATGGAACACTGAGGCAGTACCAATGTAGCATTTTGTTCAAATTTTGTAAAGCACTGAGGACAGTGCTATTGAAGGGGGAGGGGAATGTAACACCCTAGTTTTGACCCCGTTTGTGTTAAATATACATGATACATATGTTGTAATAATAATGGTGAGGAGATAAGGGAAAAAGCACCACCATCAATTTGGTTATGTTATGACTCAGATTGGAATGGTCACCAATGGTATATCGAGACATATGGCATATATTAAATTGTGACATCATGTAAATGTGCATTTTAATTTAATAACCCAACCAGCTATGTTCACTCCAACTAAATTGAGAAGGGGCATGAATCCTAAGGATAAGCAGGGAAATGATGAACCTTGAGCCATGGGGGGAAAAGCCATGTGTCACCACCCTATTTGTTTTGCTCATTTTTCCTTGTTTCATCCAAATACCACCTTCATTTGTTCTGTTGATTAGTTGGTGTAGTGCTCTGCCTAACCGGTAGAGCACTATGTCCATCTCTCTGTGATTTTCTCTATCCTAAGCTCATTTTGAGTTAGTTTTTTTTTATAAAAATCAAGACATTTAATCATATTACATATTTATATCCAGGTCTGTTCTATTAGTTTTATAAACATATGAATGTACAAGTATGAACTGTAAACATATTAAAGTAGAAATATGAGTTGTACATGTTTGATAAACTTCATGAGTTTTTGTAAATTAGACAATAATACCATGCATGAATTTAGTATCTAAATACCTGGAATTTAAATACCTGGAATCATCGGTTGTAGTAGATCCAATAGTTTGCTGTAGACCTTGTAGGCTCCTTCTTCTTCCATATTTCCATACAAGCCTTTATTAACAAGCTTTCCATCCAAGCCTTTATTAACAAAATGATGTGCCACCCTGCCGACCAGCTCTCATCATGTGCTGGCTCTAGGAAACCCATGGGTTTCCTAGCCCTTGAGCCCACAGACCAATAATACCGAGAGCATCTTCCTCTCCATTCTTTATCTTCTCAGTCATTTACAGATATTCTCGTCCTTGAGTTATCCCCGTCCTCAAGTTTCTCCTCCTTCTCCACTACCACATAGTAATTTCCAAAAATAAAATCCCCCCTTCTCCATTGCCTTTTCCCACAAAACACTTCATTCCTCCCCCTTCATTTTCGATGCTAGTCCCTTCTTATAATCAAGAATATACCTTTATTTATTCAATTGTCCTTATCTTGAGCATCCCAATAATTAGGGTTATTTAATTTGAATCAAATAAATTGGTTGTCAAGCATTTATTAATTCTTGGTATGTTCACCATTAGTCCCTCATGGGATGGCAGTTTAATAGCTAGTCCTACTCAAATCAATTATGTTGAATAAAATAATAATTTCGTAATTATCTTGTGTACACGTGAGTATCTTAGTTGTCTTACTTGATTTGTAATCATATTAATAAGTAGTATTATAAAATAAATCATGTCATATCTTGATGGTCATATTTCACAGTTCAATATACATGTTTAACCTACACGGAATGATTTGGTCTATTTAATTAATCATTGTTTTATTCTAGTTGTTTCCACTTGGGTTTAATTGAACGATTGACTACGTTTACCACAAGAGTGTAATAATAACAATAATAATAATATTAATTTTTTAATTAAATAATTGACTATGGTTAACACAAGATCTTAATAATAATAGAAATAATAATAATAGAAATAATTGTCTAATTAAACTATCGGTTATGTTTACCACAAGAGCACTATAATAATAATAATGATGATGATGATGATAATAATAATACCATTAATAATAATTATAATTAAATACATTTTATAGTTTGTTTGTTTTTAATGACAAGTATCATAGTCATGAGCATGTTATCTCTAGATTCATAATCAAAACACCCTTAGGGGTTTAAACAACCCTGAAAATTTTGTTAATGTAAATGAACAATGTTTAAGTCTACGCACGACAACTTTCTGAGGATTATTCTAATTTACGACACTTGATCACTTACGTATTACAATGTTCACCTATCATTAATGAATATGTTAACTTAACATTCATTATTTCATTAACATATTTACCTATGAAAACCTATACCATTAGTGATCGTTTTAAGTATTGGTATGCTGATATTGGTATACGTGTGCAAAGTGTGCATGCATGGCGAGTGCATGCATAGATCATACACGTACTATAAGAAAACATCATATATCCTATGTATATAATAATAATAATAATAATAATAATATTAACAAAATAATAATGATTCACATAGATAGGACATTCATGGATACAAGACATAACAATCACAAATACCTAACTGAATTAACATATAAACATGTAATCTTTTCATCATCATCAATCATTAATTAGTAATGAATTAAGTTATAACATCATTATATTTTCAGATTCATTACTCAATCAATTATTTTCAAGGAAGAGGCACCTACTACTACTAGTCTTGGTGTCGTAGATCCCCCCCTGACCCAACACAGTACTAGCTATAACATCCTCCCATCCTAACCTACATCCACACCCTCCCTATCCTTCCTCTGCTAGTATAGAAGTGGATGTCGACTTCACCAACCTGACCACATAATAACCTGAGAGCGATAGCGTCGGCTGAACAGCAGACCTAGCCTCTCCTAGCAGGCATCCGACCGTCTTCATCACAACAACATGGGGAGCGTGTCTCAGCACGGCCCTCCCATGACCTCGGGTACCCGACCGTCGTCATCACAACAACATGGGGAGCGTGACTTAGCACGGCCCTCCCATGACCTCGGGTACCCGACCGTCGTCATCACAACAACATGGGGAGCGTGACTTAGCACGGCCCTCCCATGACCTTGGGTATCATAAAAACATAGGGTGGAACACATCCATCCCTCTCAACATCCTGGGTCTATATACCCTATCAAAAACATACTTTGTTGCTATCAAGATTATTGGTCTGTGTCATCGTATCATCAATTTTGGTAATCAAGGTTGTTTTGCAGAAATAGGTACTATACCACACTTCATATAAAGTATCCATTTATTACATAGCTTGTGTGTCGTGCAGATTAGTACTTTGAAAACATACATTCATAATAATATCTCCATTAAATCATCAGTTGGCACATATTATCAACAACATTTCCTTTCATTGTATAACTCATTAAATTGATCCCATCATGGGTCAATATCCATGTACCACATCATATATATATTACATTTATCAATGATGGCAATTAAACATACACTGTCTTTATGAACAAAGGAATATCATGATAACTATAACATAGTAACCTCACAACATAATCATAACCTCACAATCAATGTATCAACATAAGCATAGTAACATCTTAGACATAGTAGCAACATCTGTCATGTCATAAATATGGTTTACTCAGTCGAACTGAGTCCAACATTTACTAAGAAAATAAAATGCAACATGTCAATATGTCTAGTCAAATATGGGCATTACAGTTGGGGCATCTATTTGCTGGTGAAAATACCACTACTACACCCATGCCCTCTCTCTCTCTCTCTCTCTCTCTCTCTCTCTCTCTCCATGACATGCATTTTGTGTGCAGATGGTCTGTCCACTATGAGGATCAAGATTTTGTTCATTTTCCTCACATGGGCTAAGTTAAAAGGTTCCACATTCCAATGTTTAGGGGTTCGTTGGTTCTCCCTTTTCACTGGGATTTAGAGCTTGCGATGGGTTCTCCTTTGACTCACAGATTTGTTGGCTTGTGGATCAATTCTTTCCTCGGTTTACGTAGAGTTTTGTGTATTTCTCCACCATCATCAAATTGTGTAATGATTCTGCTACTCTATTGTTGAGTCATGACCATAATTCCATCACAGTTTTGTTTGACTACGTCTTTTTCCATCATGCATAGTTTGGGAGTTTGTTCTTTCCCCATTTTCTAGCTGTGAAATTTCTCTAGCAATTACATTGAGGATTGGGTGCTATGGGTTCATAGTGGTTTGTGGGATGTTATTTTCCCACGATTGATGAACTGTGTTTTTCCCTGTAAAAGCTTGAATAGTTGTTTGGCTGCTTGTATGCAGTGGTTTTGTCCTCGGACTGCATTGGAATGGTAAATGAGGACCTGAGGTGCTTGATAAACTTGGTGGGTTGAGAACCACACAGACAAAGCTAATGAGCTGGCTTTCTTCTCCACACCCCTGAATAGCACTGGAAGGGAGATCAGGGTCTGAGGGACTACATTGTAGAGAAGGGATTGATTTCCTTGTGTTGGGTGTGTGTGGGTGTTCTAGAAGCTAGGTTGGCTCTAGTGTTGGTGTTTGTAGCTCTTCAATGATCTCACCAGCTTAGCATTTAGCCTTTCCCAGCTCCTGGATGGCCGAATAAACCCAACTTGATTGGCTTGGGTGATCTGAGGTTTGCCTAATAAACCCAACTGTGTTGGCCTGGATGAACTGTGTATCCTTGAGGTGTTGTTATCCTTAGCTATGTGTAAGCCTATTAGTTCCTTATTCCTTGGGGAATCATGCCTAGCTCACGGGTTGTAGCGTTGCTGAGAGATTAAGGAGCACGCAGGCCTATGGTTGGGTGGAATGTTGCAGTGACGTATCTAGTTGTGGAACAAGTTTTTAATAAGATAAGTATTCTTACCTAACTTGTGTCTGCAGTCATATTTACCGTTGATGAATGATGATATACATGTTAAATGTTGATCTGTATATGCATGAGTGTTGATTGATATGTTTTGCTTCCGTTGTGTGTATGAATGATTATGCTTCATAATATGTTTTATGTTTTTAAGTATCATGATTCAGCATTATATGTATGTATGTTCATGTTCATGGGGCTAGATGCTCGGATGATCTGTTGTATCATAGTGTCCTCTTCACTGGTCGGAGGGTCGAGGACGTTACACATACTAAGATTTCATACCTGTAATTTTTCTTCTTGAAGCTCCTTTAATGGCTAAACCTGCACACTTTTTAAATAACCAACATTATCAATTTAAGATAGATCTGACCTCTGATTTTTGCTGACCAAATCAATTGGGAACTACCACGTTCCTCCCAACCATGACCCGAAACCATTCCTGATTCTAATCTTGATCCCCCTGAGCTGGACTCCAACATGCAAGTAGCTTAGACCTCCTAAGGTAGGGTTTCCTAACTGGTATTTAGTTCTCAATCAATCCTCTTTTCCTTGCAAGACAAAATTCTCCAAGAAAACACATGAGAGCAAAAACATGCAGAATAATAATTCTCCAAGAGAAACATCAGAATCCCAAGCCTTTGCTTGGCTTGCATCTTTATAGGCAGACTTTTTAGTCAAAGGGACAGTTAAATCAAGAAATCCTTGATTTCCTATTTTAACCCTTTTAAATTTACCGGGCCAATTTTCAATTCTTGACCTAGGAACTTTTAACTAGTTCCTAGTAGATCTTTCATAGATATTTCACTATTTATAAATCCTTTAATAATAAATAGTAATTGGTGGAGCTTCTCTTCTTTCTTTATTAGATTATATAATTAATTATAATTAATTCTTTATACATACTATGTATAAAGTACATAGTATTAAAATACTTGTTAGCATTTATCTTCAGGCATCATGTGTCACGATCCCTAGACTTAACGACACTTATTCATGGAGGTCAAGTAGATAGATGGCTTAGGTATACTAGGCTAGGAAACTCTAAAAATCCTTGCATGTTGGATTTCCCTCATATATCATGGTAGCTCTTTAGTACTTTGATGAGGATACAGGAATTCAAAATGTCATTTAATCACTTATAAATAAGTATGATGATGATCAATATTTTTCTTGAGCCATTTTCGTTCAGAAGTTATTAAATTCTTTTCAGTATCCCCTAGTGCTTACTAGAGCCCATACTCAACGCCTATAGTAGGGAGTTACAAATATAGTGCAATTCCAAATATTTCACTCAACACTAATGCTAGGATGTACTTGTACGATACACCTAGGGATACAATGGCCAAAGATCCAATGCTCCAGAGCTTATGCTCAACATCAACATGGAATTCTCTAGATCTTATGCCCAACATTTTCAATTATATTTTCATGTGTTCTAGATCTTTTTGCTCAACACAAATGCAAGTACTCATGTGATCCAAATCCTCTTTCTCAACAAAAAACATCTCATCGATCATGTGCTTCAAGGTCCATGCCCAACACAAAACATCTCATCAATCATGTGCTTTAGGGTCCATGCCAAACACAAAACATTTCATCAACGATTGGATTATGCCCAATATACGAAACAAATCATCATGTTCATATGTAGTGCAGTCTTTGACCCAATATAAAATAAAACATCAATATAATCATCATGATCAATAGGTTGATGCCTATAAATGGCAGGTCCAAAATTCAGGATATTAGAAAGGATTTTATTGAGTTATTAATGTGATGCCTTGTCACATGGTATTACCCAGTTGCATTAGAGGAATTTTGCGGTCTAAAATGGGCCTCCTAAGGAAAATAATAAAATAATAGTTAAAATAATAAAATAATATTTATTAATTTTGGAGGAAGAAAGAAAAACTATTTTTTGTGTTCGTATTTTCGACATATCTCCCTGTGTTTTTACTCAAATTTCAATCGGGAGAGCTCATTGGATGCATAATTTGATTATGAATACATCTAGTACCCACACTAAATACTTTTGATGGACACGGCTACCCCAAAAACAAGAAATACCTTAAAAAAGTGATGATGACATCATCATCAAGTTTTTTCAGGTATTTCTTGTTTTTTGGGTATCTAAGTCCATCAAAAGTATGCAATGTGGGTACTCGTTGGATTCAAAATCAAATTCAACGTCCAAAGAGCTCTCCTAATCGAAATTTGAGTAAAAACACAGGAAGATATGTCGAAAATACGAACAAAAAAGGTAATTTTTTTTTATGACAAATATGTCAATTCAACCATTATGGTTGACTCATTTTATTGAAATTCTATTGGTTCTTGAATTCCAACTCACAAGAACTTATTTTGGCACATTTTCTTATAAGGCCCATTTTAGACCCCAAATTTCGTCTAATGGAAGTCATACTGGACTCTCAACTGGTCGTTTCCCAACTGAATGGAGCTTATTAGGTGTGAAACCCTATCTTGTTATGTCAGTTTTTGTAGGTTAGATTACTTGAAATAAATTTTGATTATATTTCATTTAATCACATTCCACGTAATGAAGATACATTAACTGATGCATATGCAAACTATATTCTAGATTGGCACTTAACACACATTTTGTAAAATATACACAATAGATACATTTGGAACACATGTAAATAACTAGGAAAAACATATATATATGTAAGAATCTATCCATAGATATGTCGAGTTTTGATCCTAAGATCTAGTCACAACTGTGAAAATATACAAAAATATACAAATTTGGACCATAATCCATAAAATGCCTATAGTTCTAGGCCTGATCACCTACATCACTATCACCATCATTATCGTTAGCTTCTTCAGCTGCAAAAGCCTCTTCGGCTTCTATATACACTAGAACAACCCTGGTTACCCTCCTTATGAGTTGTATCCAGGTAGGTGGAATCCCTACAACAAATTCTTGCATGATAGCAGGAATCTTCTCAATCCATATAGTTGGAACTCTTTGGGTCAGCCTGGCCATATTTCCCTCGAGTACCCTCATCAAAATTTGGTCCCCACCTGGTACAGGATGTACATACATCCTAGGATTCCCATTAGGGAGGATAGGTCCATCATCTGCATTTTAAATAATAAAATGGATTAAAAATATTATACATATGTATATATTTTTACAAAAAAATTCATAAAAATTTAAAAACACAAAAAGCAAAATACCTAGCTCTCCCCACATTTCTCCTAGTGGGAGGACGAGATCATTGTCTCCTCGAAATTCTAAACATGTATAAGGAAACTTCTCAAGTGCTAGTAACTGTCATCCCCACCACACAAAGAAGTTATCATTGTATACACCCTGGACTGATCCTCTGCATCCTTGGTGAAGGAAGAATTCTCCCCACCTGGTTAACCTAGGTTGGTGAGGAGAGAAAGCTGGAAGTGGTATCATAGGGATGATAGAGGGAAATCTCTCAAACAAGAATGCCACTAATATATTCGAATACCCAAAGTTCTTTTTTTATCCTCTCTTACAATGAGAGAGTTTTTTCTTGAGGATCGGGATTATACTCAAACACCAATTAAACACAATTCCCTATAAACACTCAACTTCCACCCTCATTTGTGTCATAGTGGTGATATCTAATGACAAAGACCATGCAACTCGTACTATTGTACTTACCACTACCTGTAGTGGGAAGTTGGAAATATGAACAATTGGGATGCATGATCCCTTTTTCTAACTCCCATGCATGTAGTAGGTGTCCACATAATATTGGACACTCATGGGATCACCACCCTTTCCAGTGCCTTTGAGGTTCATAGGAATTCCCCTGCGACACAACCCTGTGATGAAATATATGTCTTCTAAAACTATCTCCAAGATCTCACCTTGAAGATCAAAAGTTATGTGGTCATGATCCCAATAGCTAATCAAATGTTCAAGCAAGCAAACATTGGCCCACATTGGAGAAGAGAAAAGTAACTTTAGTTACCCGCATTGTCGTAATGCATTAACAGTGGGGGCATCACCAAGGGCATTGCGGTCCAGATCTACGAAATATTTTTTTGTTCATGGTTGTGTGTGTACTTTGTACAACACTAGTTGTCAGTATTGAATAACTAGTTAACTAGTTCTTGTGGAATCATTTTCATAATTACTATGTTTAATTAATTGGAAAATAATAATTATGCTTGATTTGCATGGTTTTAGGTGTTGACTAGGCATTGGAATCTATAAACATTGGTTAAGTGAAAAACAAATGATATTTTTATTAAGTATCATTAATTGTACAGTAAGTGTTGTTAAGTATTGTAATCGAAACACTAATCACTAGTTAATCATGATTAAGAGTAAATAACCTTTAGAGGTGCAATTTATGTCTAATTGGATTGGAATGGATATGTGATGTTTCTATAAGTTGTTAGTAATCCTTCCCATCCCTTGTATCATACGTTGGAGTAGTTATTGAATTTATTGGTAATTAAATTGACTTTATCGTGATTAAATCTTGAAAAATGAAATTAAATGTTTGATTGACTAATATATTGTGCTAAAATTATCTAATTAGCCTTAGTATTGTGCTAAAACGATCTAATTAGCCTTAGAGAGCTTATGGTATTCTCTTGATACCTTTTGATATTCCTCGGGGGACATTACACTTTCAGCATATGGTACAAGCACATGGCATACCATCATGAAATAATTAAAATCATTTGTTAAATATCACATGTCATTCATATAAAGTATTGTCATTAAATAATATTACTAATATCATCGGATAAGAAATAACATCATGAAATATCATAACTGTGTAAACTTGACATCAAGTTACATGAAACCATTATGCAATATGACCATATGCAATAGTTTCATACTATAAGGAAATATGAAATCATTATATGTGATATGGGACCATTGTAACACCCCAATTTTTTACTTGGAATGTAATTAATCAAAATTATATAAATGATTTAAATATGCTAGTATGAATTCCTAGTGTAGAGATCAAGGCCAAGGCCCGACTAGTGAATGTCTATGCACGTATGATGTATATGTTTTATTTGGACTCCATAGTTGGCTTATCAAGTCAGTTTTGAAATATATGTAAATATGATGTTGGAAATTAATAAGATGGTCTAAGATGGTTGTGTAAATATAACTAGAGGGGCTATGATTCCACTAGAGGGGAAGAGGAAAGGGGGCCTATGAGAAACTAAATCCTATGCTTCCAATTGTTGACCTTAGAACTCATCCAAAATATTCAATATTCTTTGAATAAACCAATTAATTCGTTTTGACTAGTAAACCCAATCACTGAATGCATGTGTGAGGTTTGGGGGAAAAGTCATATCAAGCATTTATATAAGCATGGGGGTTGTGAGAGTTATGTCACATGTTAGTTGTCATTTTTCTTCTATGGTCAGAAGCTATGCCAATTATCTTTTGATCATCATATCATATTTCTTGGATTCAACACCCTTTTTCTCACTCCCCCTTGCATGTTTTATACACTACGTATAGTTTCTCAATGTTGTTCATGTTCATTACCAGATGGTATTGAACCCAACAATTCAAATTTAGAGTGGTATCCTGAATTTGGAAGAGAAAATTGATGTTTGTAGGTGATATTAGAGGTTGGGAAATCTAGGAAACCTTACCCTTTGAGTTCTAATACTTTTGGATGTGTGAGAAGATATAATTTAGGTTACATGAGTTCCTCCAATAGCTTACAACAATCTGAATTCTTACTGCACACACTGGTAAGAAATGTAAGTGTTGGATTCCCTAAGAGAATTATGGATCAATGAAGGGGGATGTCTTCCTTGTGTTGTGTGGGGAAATTGGAAGGTGTGTCATGGATGTGATGGTCGAGTGATATCTCTATAGACCTTTGTATGAGTTTTGGCTAATCATAGAGAGAAGAATGGGTTATGGGTTGAGTGAGATAATTCTGCAGGTGTTTCCTTTTCCATGGTGGTCTCATAGCAAATATTGGGGTTGGATTGTGAGATAAGACATAGTATACACTCGATAGAGTGCCTACAGTTGGGTGGACAATTGCTCTTACACAAACAATTGCTTGGATCTTGTTTGCCAAAGATACATATTATTTTGTTTGTGATGTGCAATTATCTTTATTTTTATTCTTGTAATGATTTTTCTTTCAATTGTAGGTTATGTGCATTTGTGGATTTAATTATTCCATTGTATTATTTATTCATACATTTTCACATGCATTTTGGAAAACATAAATTCATGATTTTGATAATAGCAAAATTTTTGAGAGTCTGAATCAGTTCATGTCCCTTCATGCTGGTCAAATTAAGGGATGGATATGTCACAACCATGAACTTATAACCATGTGTTTTCCTAATTAAAATAATGTTGCATAACCTCACAAATACCCTTATGTTGATTAATATAACATATATAGAAAATGTATAGGTAATAGAGAACAACACATGTGACACTAAGTATCTCATTTTACACCATAAAAGAGAGCATCACATCACCCAGCTAGAATATGAGTTAAGTTCCCATCAAGAATTTTATTATTATTATATACCTTCAAGTCGATCATTGGCATATGCAAGTTTGGTTAGAAATGATATTAATTAGTATGGTGTCCTAGTGCATTGCTTCATTGAAAAATGCATAATAATCATTGTTGTGAGTGAGATATGAAATGATGATCACTTAGAACCCTATTGAATTGATCAAATATACTTCATTATATCTCCAATTTGTTTCTAAATTAAATCTAGATGCCTAAAGATACAATGTCACACAAAAAAAAATTGTACATGTATTTATTCATATAAATTTTTACATGTAGTCTTAATCCTGTGTTAAATTAATGATGTTTATGAGTTACTGATCTCAAATTGCTTACTATTCTAGGTTTCACCCATTGCGATAATGGAAAAGTCCAACCATTTCGTTCAGCTACT
>LPNX010022838.1:48983-61439 GCA_001517045.1 Pseudotsuga menziesii
TTTATGATGTGATAAGAATATGGTTCTTCGCATAGGTTAAAAGGGATGGCAACATTGATTGCTATGTTATTATTGTTCTGACCTAGGTCTAAAATCACTTTACCTTTGGGTTGATTGGCCTTAAAGCATGTCCTGACTGTGAGTTGATAGCACAACTAGGCCTCCAAACTGGCCTTGATATTACATCCTAGTCATCCACTTGTATGGCTCTATTGTCTAGGGTTTTCGATGGAATTTTATTGTGTCTTTCGTTGTCCAAACCCTGTATTATGTTGTTTGGTTTGTAAGAAGGAGAGAGATGAGATTTTCTCTTGCTAATGGAGAAATACTTCTAGTTTTTTTATGTTGGGTACTTGGTTTCTTTGGTGAGTTTTTTTTGTTCCTTCTAATGGCATCCATGGCCATCTGCAACTCGATGCTTTGCTCAGTCACCTCCTCCATTTTGTCATTTCCTTCTCTAGGCGGAAGAAATGGTTTTTACTTTTGTAAGTTTTAGTTGAAGTTCATTTTTTTTAATAAATTATATATATCTCAAAATGTATTGTTGGTTTGTGTTGGAAAAGGAGGGCTAATCGTATTTTCAAATGATTCGACCCCTATCCTCTCTACAACTCGCACCATGTAAGGGTAAAGTGTATAATCTTTACATTCGACTTGTTTGACTAGGTTTGATAACAATTTATTAAGTACAATGAAAATATTTGTTGCGGGTTGAAATGCTAGTGAGGAAGGTGACAGGGTCATATCCTCCCAAGCTTTCATCTTAGAATGCATCAGGTAAGAAAACAAACCGTATCTATATTTTTTTTCCATACAGTTTGAATTAAAATCAAATCACCCACCGTGGCTTTAATTGTAAAGTGATTTTTTTGCAAGTACTTAAGCCTAATCTTAAGAAGCTGAGAAGAGAGGAATAATCCAGCTCTACATAAGATAAGTGTGGTTTTTTTTGGGTTCCATCCCCATGGGGTTTACACCAAGTTTAAAATCATATTTTACAACCTTTTTACTTAGTAAAGAGTTTAAATGTATCATGTTTATAATTTTTGTGTTTGCGATGATATTGTGGGTTCCATAGATGATGGTATTATATCCACATCGTTGGTTCTGTTATCTATATTTTATTTATGGTTTATAAACCCTGGTGGAATCCATCCTATATGGACTTAAATCCATACTCTGTACAATGTTTTTACTATATAAAAAATGGGAACGAACCTTAGGGTCTTTGTTGCAAAAATATTCAATAGTTTTTATTTTATTTACAAGTCATCATCCTTTAAAGGTATTACAACCATTCATATTATTAGATGATATTGTTGTATGATTTAAAGCTTAATCTCTGTTCATGACTCAAGTAGGTAGAGATAGTAGTAATCATGTTAATACTAACCCACATGGGGGTTTTGTTTGGTTTGTACCTTTCCAGTCCAACTACTGTATCCATATCTTGTTTTCAATACTTTGTATAGCAATGGAAGCCATGACAATGGATTACAACCATAGTTAATTAATGTATTTAATATTAATGCGACCCATTGATTATTGAGACTTATGTGGAAAAGTTTTGATATGGAAATCATAGTTTAGTATATGACTGTGATTTGGTTTGTATTTAATTAATAGTTTTTTATTGTAGATATTAAATGCTTGGTGGCCATCATAGATGGTCTTACTATTGTTCTTTGGGAATGAAACACTTCCATCTAAATTCTAGATTTAATACGACTTCCTTGAATATGGTTTTGGTTGTCTAACATGAGATCCGTAAGGGATTAGATGGATAAATTATATATTATTTATGATCATCCTATAAATGATTCTTTGTATAATATCTGTAATGAATATACATACAAATCTACGACTGTAGATGAATACGATTCTATGATTACTAATTAGATAGATTGTAAACTGTAGAATTTGTATACCTGCTTGCTATTTCATAATCGTTAAATCTTGGTTTATTCACTTAGATTTCCTTGACTTCGTTATGTTTGCAACTCAATTAGTATTTAATCATTTAAGTAATACTACTCTAATTTATAAAATATATTAATTTCACTAATGTAACTGAAATGAAAACTAGATCTATAGTATAGGAAAAGAAGAGATATACTTTTGATTATATATGATTCTTCACTCATGTAATCATTGAGTAATTCTTAACTCGAATATAGATTCCTGATATAAAAATATTTCCTAAATACCATTTATCATTAATAATTATAAGCAAAACATAAGATAATTTAGGATTTATACATAACTAATTAGATCGATAGAAGTTAGTTCACTATGCAAGAATATTAAGTAAAAAATTTCTACTTAATGAATATAGCAGCACTTTCAGATCTTAAATTAAAACAACCTTTTGTAAATAAAAACATAGACGAAGAACCTAGAACCATTCATGGGAAAATGAAAATGGAATAGTCGTTCTCCCAACCAACTCCAAGAAAAGCCAAGTTACTTTCTCCAAAACCCTCGAGCTTATTCATTGAACCACAAGAGAAAAATCTACTTAATGCATCATCTCTTGTATTATCAGATTCAATCCCCGTTCAATTATAGCCTCCTAGTTGCTAATGGACATGCTATTATATAGTATTTTTCGTAGGACTTTGTCATTTATGAGCCTCCTTCTCTTTAGCACTCAACGAGGAGTTGTGACTAAATTTTGGGAAAGATACCTCCTACACCTTGAGTTCTCAATCAGTAGCTTTATCCACTTGTCTTTTCCTCTTGTGGGTCAGCAAACACTCTTCAACAGTTATTCCACTTATGTCCCCTTTAGTATCTTTTATTAATAAATAATAATTCATTACAATATTTTTTGACTTTTTGTCAAAAATATTAAAAATAATAAATAAAGTATTTCAACAGAAATTAATAATAAACTATTAATTTTAGGTGCATTACATACACCTCCCCTTATAGGATAACACTTTCCTCAGTGTTACTAAATTTCTACTTTAAGCTTGAATTTCTTCATGTTGGAATAGGACTGGATATGCCTCCCACATAAAACTTTCCAGTTCCCAAGTAGATTCTTTCAGACTAAGGTGTTTCCATTACACCTAGACTTGTTCGATGGTACGGTTCTAGAGTAAAATTTCTCTGCTGGTGAGAATACACTATGGTCCCACCTGGAACCTTCCTTTGGGATCCACCTAGATAACATTCCAATCAATCACATGCGTAACATCATGAATATATCTTTTTAAAATAGAAATTGGAAAAACATTATGCACTTTAGTAGTGGGTGGTAGGGTTAAATGGTACAAAATTGACCCTACTTTAGCCAAAATTTCAAATGGTACGCAATACGTGTGTGCCAACTTTGAATAATTGCCCAATCTCAAAGTGAATTTCTTGGGATTTACCTTTATGTACACATGTTCACCTACCTGGTGTTGGTTAAAATTAATGTTACTTAATTAACCTCTATTTAATTATCAACCGGAGAATCGTAAACTTTGAGCTGCTACACTATATGTGCAGGCAAGGCAGTTTTAATGCTCGTGCTTACAAGAATGCTAGTCTACTTCAAACAAAGCAATGAAATGGACGAAACTATGGTTATGCTAAGAACTCCTAGGTCTGTTATACAGAAACAGAAATCAATTTTTCTACAACAACTTATAGCAAAAAGGTAGCTATAGTAATTTTTGAAGCAAACCTGATCCTCTAAAGAAACACTAACTACAACAATACCTCACAACAATATTAAACTACAGTAGAACAACCTGCTAAGGGATTAAACAAACCTTGAACTACAGCAATCTTATGCTAAAGTGACTAAGGTTTACTTTCAAAACAATCAGCCTCGCAAAGGAAGAATCTACCTGTCAAACGCATATGCTCAATCGATCTCAATTAACCTGAAAACTCCACTATTAATCCTACAAGATCTAATGCTTCACTCCACACTAATACTTCTAGAATTATTGCCAGAGTAACACCTATGACCTCTTGTCAACACACAACCTATTATAACAAAGCTTGGCTGGTTATCGTTATCCCAATGTGCTCTGTTTTATTTTATACACACTAATGCACACAGAAAAATGTCCAGGTTATCCAAACAATATTCATTAATCAATATTAGGACTGTGTGAGAAATATTCACTGGTTCTGGTTTGCATATGCACACTGTGGAGCTGATAATGATTCAAGGAAGCAACATTAACAAACCCTATTTAATCAATGTCAAACAGCACAATTTCTTCATATTTAATCACTTATTTAAAGAGCTATTTAACAAAGCCTTATACGCTCTATATACTACAATATTCACACCCTCTACAAAATATTACAAATGATGTTCCATTTCAACAAGATATCCTACAGCTCTGTAAGCTCAAAAGTAAAATACTGGAGTTGTTCATCAATTATTCTCACACTGCAGTAAGAAGGATTCTTCAACAGATGGAGTCGAGTTCATTATTCAATTTGCCAATACTACGCTTCATACTGGAAATCAAAGAGAATATTTAAACCCACACCAGTCCTTAATTTATTTTACAGTCCTGTGAACGAGCAGAGTCTAAACTAATCCTGTAGCTATCATTATATCATTATATGCTCGCAATAAAAAACAATGTGAAAGCTCAGTCTACTTGTAATATTTCATAAAGAAAAACTTGAATCAAACCATCACACGATTTATAAATACAATAACCCTAAATAATAATCATGGCCATTAATACACAGTCCACACTGAAAACCAGAAAGGGGTACCAAATAAAAAACTGTTCGTGAATCTATTCAGTAAGCTAAATCAATTGCAAATGACTAAAAATCTGCAGACATGCATATGAGTAAAACCATCAGCATTCTATAGAACAATATCAAAGGGAAAGAAATGTTATCTTGCTATTGCAAACCACACAATGTGAAATACCAATGGTTGGTGCTGAAGGGGGCCCTCCCTCAACGCCTTCCAGCTTTAAAAATCAAAACCTTAAAGGAGATAAACGCTGATTTTATTGATGAAATGAAGTATTACAATCTTCTCCCAGCATCCTCTTCATTAATATTTATTTATACATGAACAGATGGACAGGATCCATCCCAGAATGCAGAGATTTGAGCAACTACCCAGAAAACGGCCAACACCAAATCTCGCAAAACCATGTCTGTTCCGGAAAGGATTTCTCCACATGAGTTCAGAAATTATGCAAATTGGTCATGTATAGGGGTAAATGGGGCCATTTTTGAAGTGGGTTTCGAACCGTTTTGAACAATTCCCAACCGATTGTTCAGAAATCGAGCCCGAAATCAGGTTCCTGACCAAGGACGGGAATGACATTGCGAGACTGCTTGAGATCCATACACTGCTAAAAATGGAGGGTAACAACTCCTTAATCAAAGATCATCCCCAAAACAACACCTAGAAAGTCTACGTAGGCATTTGGAAGGCAATGAAAGCTCAAGAGACACCCAAAATGTGGATCGAAGCCCCCAAATCCGCTGGTGCAACTAGCGTGAACCTGACCTGGAGCGTCGAAACCCCTGCACAAAATAAATAACAACCCATCAGTTGACCGGATATATATATATGGATATTTAAAAAAACAAATTTATACATAAAAGATTATAAAATAACCAAAAATCACTTACCAAGCCTTTGTCCACGTTGGTCTCCATAAAAGCATAACCATACACAAATAAACATTAATAAAACTAATATATCATGTGGTTTTATAAGTTTTATGATGGAAAATAATGTATTGGACAGCCAATAATAAGAGACCAACATCTCCCCCAACCCAAATATCTTGTAGGTCCCTCTGCAAGAAAGTCTCATACAACCAGATTTGGAACTCAAAGTAAAGTCTGATAGAATTAAAGTCTGATTTTGTAGACTTTACTCATAATTCCCGCATGTAGTAGGTTAGATATGCTGAGGAACATCTGTGTTGATCAATAATCAAGTGTCCCAGGAGCAAAACTTGCTAACAGAAGGACTTGATCCAAAACAAATCATGAGAAAAACACATGAAGCTGATGGCACAAAGCTGAGAAACTCAGCATCTAAAATAGAACAAAGTGGCCCTCATTAATGGCCATGCCATCCAAAAACTCAAAGAAATAACCAGGGCCCAAATCCAAATTCAGAGCCTTCTTAGAAATTCCATCTGCTAGAGCATTATGCTCTTGGAAAACGTGCTTGAAGATCACCTGAAAAGCCACGTGGATCGAATATTTTATATTTTTGCACCAAGGCATCAGAACAGAACATCAAATGCCGACAATCAATTGAGCCATGAAATAACTATCAAGGAGTCTCCATAAATTAGCTGAACTGGAACAGCTAACCTCATCATACTTAAAAAAAACCCCAATTGCAATAAAACAAGGTTCTGATTGTTATTACAGGTTGCCAATCAATAATAAAGGATGAAATATTGTCCAAATTAACAACTTAAAAAGAAAACTGTGATATATCAATTAAATGAATGCCAAAGTTATTATGGTAATTCATAGCTCATCAATTTTTTTTAGTAATGGAAAAAACATTTAATTATAACCATAAACCTCAATATATAGCAATTAAGACTTACCCAATCATGCCATGTGCATTACCTTTATCAGCATTTCTTACCTTTTCCATGTCAATTTGCAAAAAATTTCTATTCCGGTACTTCATCCAGCATTCAATCCAGTACTTCAGCCAATGTAAAATATAGCAGTGCTTTCATATTGATAAAAATAAACAAAAATTACCAGCATAGTAGTAATTGCGGCATTTTGAGCAGCAGCTGTTCTATTCAAGCAAATGCACTCACACAGTGATGTTAAACCATTAATTTTCTAAATATGCAACACTCAATGAGTTAATAAACAAATAAATTGGATTGAAATTTGTTTTACCAAAACAGTTCATGGCATAACTACCTCATTTCCAACTTACTGTTGTGCAAGAAACCAAACTGTGTCATGAAATCAATTTACATTAACAATACAAAACAACCAATCGAAATGCAAACTTCATTCTTGCCATTCATACAGAACTATTTCCACCAAGACATAAGCCACAAGACAAAAGGAATGCTAACAGAAGCTGATGGGATAGTGGTCCTCTTTGACCGAGCTTCACATAGGATAGTTTGAGTAGTGCTAAAAACTGTACTAAAATCCTCAGCTATGTTCAGAACTAAAAAAAATCAAGCATAAACTTTCTTTTTTACAAGAATCAGGTAACCCAAAATGCAGAACAGCTAGAGATGATTATCAATTGGCTATCAATTAACTTTTTCAAGTAGTTTATTAAATTTTATTTAACCACCCTTATGACCTCTCTTTTACCTTTACGTAGGTACATCGTTCATACGGACACGTATAGATGAGGCTGTTAAAGGAGATATTAGAGTCAGAACCCACTGCCAGCAAGCCCGTTCAGTACTCCGGTGGGGTAACTGTAACATCTAAGAAGCTTCTTCCCCAGGAAGATGCCCCATTGCCAACAGGCCTGTTCAGCACCCTGATGGGTTTGCCTGTTCATACCACAGGTCGGTACCCGCTGCCAGCGGATCTGTTCAGTATCCCGGCGGGTTAACCTCTTGCACCCTTTTTCTATCAGAGGCTCTTGTCCCAATTTCACCTTAAAGATAAAGTTTATGATTTGCTCAAGCATAGATGAGTGGGGGAGCTACTTTGAAAACCATCTAGGAGTGGGATGGTACCAGAATTGGAAGAGTATTCTTTGTACATGCCTGTAAAAAATTTTCCCAGATGAACAACTAACCTTTGCAACTGTAGAAAGTGAAAGTCATAAAGTGGCTATACAACAATGTATATATATGTGTTTAGTATTATAACAGCCAATAGATGATAACCCCAAACTGCCCAGTCCTCGACACCTTTTTCCAAAATGATGCCTGTCTTAAAAATAATTTAATGCCCATAGCTGTCACTAAAAACAATTCCCTCGCTCCATCTAGCGTGAAACCAGGTCANACTAAAAACAATTTCCTCGCTCCATCTAGCATGAAACCAGGTCAAATGGTCCTAGCAACCCATAAGTTCATAAGCAGAAAATATTTGGGAAGCTTAAAGCACTAATGTAGACAATGCCTGGTGGTTAAGTACTCATATGAATAGCCAGAACAGTTCTGAAAAATATGACAGCACACATACATTTACCTGATACAGACATTTTAATTACCAGTGCAGCCCAAAAATTACCCAATTAACACAGTCTCTTGCCAAAAAAACAATCATGGCTGAAAAATAGAAATAATAACAAAAGACTTCCCTATTGTGTTCAAAACATCCTGAGCCTAAAAAGAATATCTGCACCTTTCAAAAGAAACCTAATAAAAACAAAAACAACTTCCTGTACATATATACAAAAACAATTTTATTGAATGTTACTAGGAGAGAGTAAGAGATGAAGAAATCCTTTCTCCACCTACCAGCGTTAGTTCCAATTACTGACTCACGTTAAAAAGATGTATGTGATATAGCTTTAACCAATGTCCATTACCACAAATGTAACTTGTCCATCACCAATTGGTCTTATGTGTACAGAACAGTCATAATTTCATATTACCCTCTGGCATAGGCTATGAGCTGCTGTCATAATAAATTTTCTGAAAGTATGGATTGGAGAGAAGGTATAAATTTTGGTTAAAGATCTTATCATTTTATTGAAAAGAAAGAAAACAACAAAGTTGCATTAATTTCTAACTAAACATGCAACTTTTTTTATTTATATACATTTTTTCCTACTCTACCTAAGAAGAAAGAAAACATTTCTATTCAAGTATAGGAATGCTTCCAATGTAACCAAGTGTGAAGTAAAATTAAAAATATACCTTTATCCACATATGAAAAAGTTGTTGCAATGATTATGTGGATAAGGAGAACCAACTGACTTACTTGCTTCTGCAACAAAAGGTGTTGAAGGAGGAAATGGTGTTGTAGTCTGGTTGCCTCTTGGAACCAACTTTCGAAGTAGTCTTGGTACTCACCTTCCTTCATCATATCATGTAGATCCCGTTCTTCTGATTGATTGATTTCATAAGTACATAGAGGATTTGCTGATACCTCCTCAATTTTCAGCTGCTTTCCATCGGATGTAACACCCAAGTTGTCAATTTCCTCTGCAATTTGGCAAGGAATGTCTTTTTGTGGCTGTTGGGACTTTGGTTCATTTGTTATGTCAGGAGAGGTAGATAAAATCTTAACTGCTGTCAGTATGTGTTCTACCTGATAAGAAGAACTCCCAACTGCAGCTAGGATTTGAGAAAGATTTCCCAAATTAATGGTTACTTCTGCATCCATTTCTGTCAGTTGTCTTGTTCATGTTTTGCACAAGGATCAATGTATAGGGCTTTTACAACACCCAAGTTTTTATGTTTATTTAATTTCTATGTGTTTTAAATGATTCTAATCAAGACTACACGCCGCTCGTGCATAAAATGAAACACTCTTGAAATTAAATTGCAAAAAGTAAACACACCCAAACTTGCAAAAAGAAAAACACACTTGCATGAATTTAAATTGCAAGAAAGTAAACACGCCTTACAGGAAAAGTAAACACACTTTTGCAGCAAACTAAATCAAACATACAAAAAAAAAAAAACAAACACACTGACAGGAAGGAAACAACAAGGGTTTGGGGTAACCCACTAAAGTGGATGTGGCAGGCTGTTACCCCATGGGAATCCCATAGGGAGGTCGTCTTTGCATCTTAACGTTTCCCCTCTACCTTGTTGTGTAATGTAAAATGATCCTATCTACCTGAACAAATTCAAAAATGAGCAAAATACCGGCTTACCTTGAAGCAACTCCCCGGCAACGGCGCCAAAATGTTGGTTAAAATTAATGTTACTTAATTNTGCTACTTAATTCACCTCTATTTAATTATCAACCGGAGAATCGTAAACTTTGAGCTGCTACACTATATGTGCAGGCAAGGCAGTTTTAATGCTCGTGCTTACAANAGATAGTTTTAATGCTCGTGCTTACAAGAATGCTAGTCTACTTCAAACAAAGCAATGAAATGGACGAAACAATGGTTATGCTAAGAACTCCTAAGTCTGTTATACAGAAACAGAAATCAATTTGTCTATAACAACTTATAGCAAAAAGGTAGCTATAGTAATTTTTGAAGCAAACCTGATCCTCTAAAGAAACACTAACTACAGCAATACTTGACAACAATATTAAACTACAGTAGAACAACCTGCTAAGGGATTAAACAAACCTTGAACTACAGTAATCTTATGCTAAAGTGACTAAGGTTTACTTTCAAAACAATCAGCCTGGCAAAGGAAGAATCTACCTGTCAAACGCATATGATCAATCGATCTCAATTAACCTGAAAACTCCACTATTAATCCTACAAGATCTAATGTTTTACTCCATACTAATACTTCTAGAATTATTTCCAGAGTAACACCTATGACCTCTTGTCAACACACAACCTATTATAACAAAGCTTGGCTGGTTATCGTTATCCCAATGTGCTCTGTTTTATTTTATACACACTAATGCACACAGAAAAATGCCCAGGTTATCCAAACAATATTCATTAATCAATATTAGGACTGTGTGAGAAATATTCACTGGTTCTGGTTTGCATATGCACACTGTGGAGCTGATATTGATTCAAGGAAGCAACATTAACAAACCCTATTTAATCAATGTCAAACAACACAATTTCTTCCTATTTAATCACTTATTTAAAGAGATATTTAACAAAGCCTTATACGCTCTATATACTACAATCTTCACACCCTCTACAAAATATTACAAATGCTGTTCCATTTCAACAAGATATCCTACAGCTTTGTAAGCTCAAAAGTAAAAGACTGGAGCTGTTCATCAATTATTCTCACGCTGCAGTAAGAAGGATTCTTTAACAGATGGAGTCAAGTTCATTATTCAATTTGCCAATACTATGCTTCATACTTGAAATCAAAGAGAATATTTAAACCCACACCAGTCCTTAATTTATTTTATAGTCCTTTGAACAATCAGAGTCTAAACTAATCCTGTAGCTATCATTATATCGCTATATGCTGGCAATAAAAAACAATGTGAAAGCTCAGTCTACTTGTAATCTTTCATAAAGCAAAACTTGAATCAAACCATCACACGATTTAGAAATACAATAACCCTAAATAATAATCATGGCCATTAATACACAGTCCACACTGAAAACCAGAAAGGGGTACCAAATAAAAAACTGTTCCTGAATCTATTCAGCAAGCTAAATCAATTGCAAATGACTAAAAATCTGTAGACATGCATATGAGTAAAACCATCAGCATCCTATAGAACAATATCAAAGGGAAAGAAATGTTATCTTGCTATTGCAAACCACACAATGTGAAATACCAATGGTTGGTGCTGAAGGGGGCCCTCCCTCAACGCCTTCCAGCTTTAAAAATCAAAACCTTAAAGGAGATAAACGCTGATTTTATTGATGAAATGAAGTATTACAATCTTCTCCCAACATCCTCTTCATTAATATTTATTTATACATGAACAGATGGACAGGATCCATCCCAGAATGCAGAGATTTGAGCAACTACCCAGAAAACGGCCAACACCAAATCTGGCAAAACCATGTCTGTTCCGGAAAGGATTTCTCCACATGCGTTTAGAAATTCTGCAAACTGGCCACGATTAGGGGTAAATGGGGCCATTTGTGAAGTGGGTTTCGAACCGTTTTGAACAATTCCCAATCGGTTGTTCAGAAATCGAGCCCGAAATCAGGTTCCTGATCAAGGACGGGAATGACATTGCCAGACTGCTTGAGATCCATACACTGCTAAAAATGGAGGGTAACAGCTCCTTAATCAAAGATCATCCCCAAAACAGCACCTAGAAATTATGCGTAGGCATTTGGAAGGCGATGAAAGCTCAAGAGACACCCAAAATGTGGATCGAAAACCCCAAATCTGCTGGTGCAGCTAGCGTGAACCTGCCCTGGAGCGCCGAAACCCCTGCACAAAAGAAATAACAACCCATCAGTTGACCGGATATATATATATGGATATTTAAAAAAACAAATTTATACATAAAACAATATAAAATAACCAAAAATCACTTACCAAGCCTTTGTCCACGTTGGTCTCCATAAAATCATAACCATACACAAATAAACATTAATAAAACTAATATATCATGTGTTTTTATAAGTTTTATCATGGAAAATAATGTATTGGACAGCCAATAATAAGAGACCAACACCTGGAACTCTCGAGGAGTTCTTTTTAGTTCAACATAACTTTTCTTCCTATCTTGGGAAATCTTCAAGTTTTGTTGCACTTGTTTCATGATTAGTTCCATATATTTTAACAAATCAGGTCCTAACATTAACCTATCAATTAGACTTCTACAAGAAATTGGCATATTACATTTACATCCATACATAATTTAAAAAGGACTCATATTTACTTATACATTAAAATTATTATTATAAGCAAAGTCTACTACGTG
>LPNX010022839.1:6039-32459 GCA_001517045.1 Pseudotsuga menziesii
CATCTTGACTGTTTATTGTTAAAATATTCAAAATCCTAAATAACTGATTCAGTACAACATCATTACACTAAGAAATCATCCTTAGTAACTTAATAGGGTCTACCCCCCTTGGCTTCGTTAGGAGTTGAGCCTAAACGGAGCAGTCAAGAACAAGGTGATAGCCTTGACTCGAGACTTGCCCCCAAGGACCCACCGAGTGGCTTGAATATTTCTGCCACGTGATCCAGGTGTGTGAAAAGGCGGAAATAGTGAGTCCATTAAACAAATATATATATGTGTAATTTCCTTGCTAATAGACCTTGGGATGATAGGGGGCACTACACATGGTATCAGAGCATGGTTCTAACTCTAGGACCTTGGGCTCATTGCTCTTTAAGTTATTTTTTGTTTATTTTATTTTATGTAGCGATTGGAAACTAATACATGAACTATTCACCTTGCAAATTTAGGAAGCATGGATGCTAGGGGAAGAAGAGGAAGGAGAGGTAGACGTGCTAGGGGATGTGGTACACCACCTCTTTTGCAGCCTTCGCCTCCATGTGATCCACCAGCAGTGGAAGAACCAACCCATATACCTATAGGTGAAGTGATGAATATGATGCGTTCATTCCAGCAGATGTTTGAGGCATTGATTAATCGGTTAGACCGAGAGGATAGAGATGCCATAACACCTATAGAAGGATCTCAGCAACCGCTGAAGGAAAATGCTCAAATAGAACTTGAGAAGGTGAAATTTCCAGAATTTTGGGGCGCACCTGATGGCATTGCAGCCGAGGCATGGCTTGAGAATATGTCCATGTGCTTTGCATTATGCGATTATACCTCAAACATGAAAGTACGCATGGCAATATTGCAACTTAAGGGAAGCACACTGCTATGGTGGAAGACCTTGCTGCCGCAGCTTGGAATTGAAATAACAGAGGTCTCTTGGGAAATATTTGAAGAACATTTTCGAGAACGTTACCTATCTGAATAGTTTATTGAAAGACAATTGAATGAATTCAATTCCTTGAGGCAAGGAGGTCGATCAATCCCATAGCATGAAGCTAAATTTATCAAACTATTGAGGTATGCTCGACATTTGAGTACGGAGAAGTTGCGAGTAAATAAATTTGTGTATGGGCTCAACTTCAACATCAGGGAAAAAGTACGTATATTGATGCCACGTACCTTGCACGAAGCAGTGCAAAAATCTATCATAGCTGAGGAAGATCTTGTAGGAGGTGGGAAGTCTCGACCACCTCGACCTTCAGGAGCAGTGGTACAGAGAACAGGAGTACAATCAGCTAGTGCTTTGAGATCAACAACCGGACGCCAAAATTCATTCAAGAGTCCCACAGCAGGGATTCAGAGACATGCACTCGGTGGCCAAAGACCACCATATAGGCCACCAATGTAGTCACAATATCAGAGTGGAAATCCAGCAGCGCAACACCCACAGTATAGCAGTGGATCTACTTTTACTCAACCGAGTGTCCAGAGGTCGGCCCCAAAAAGGGGGTGTTGGACTTGTGGAGAACCACATTTCTAGAGAGACTATCCGCAAGCCAAGATAGATTCTACTCAGGGAAAGGGACAAAATACAGTTGGAGACTTGGGCAAGGCTCACCGAATCCATGCCGTAGTCAACAACTGCCAGGCAGAACATCAGTCCACCATGCTAGAGGCGACAGGTAAAATAAATGGTATGAAATTTTCTCTTTTAGTAGACCCAGGAGCAGCTGAAAGTTTTATTTCTTATGAAGCATTGTCTAGATGTAAGGTGATGGCAAGCAAGCAAGATGATTTCAATATAGTTGAAATGGAATCGGGGATCACTCAAAGAGTAGGAGAATTGGTCAAGGATTGTGAGGTAGACTTGGGCATGCATGTTACAAAAGTATCCCTTTATGCTATAGCATTAGGATCCTATGATATAATCTTAGGGATGGATTGGTTAGAAACCCATTCAGCTATGTTAGACTGTAAGGAGAAAAAGCTAATATTCATAGATGATTTTGGGCATAAGAGAATCCTAATAGGGACTAAAAGAGGGGTATCACTAAGGTTTATTTCAGCATTGCAATTGAAAAAGAGCATGTGTAAGGGATGTGATTTGTATGCAGTGGTAGTGATGAATAACAAGAAAGACACTATCGATGTAAGTCAACACCCCATACTATCCCAGTTTGCATATGTATTCCCTGAAGAATTACCTGGGTTACCACCTAAGAGGGAGATTGAGTTCACTATCGAACTTAAGCCGGGAACCGAACCTATATCTAGAGTACCCTATCGTATGATGACACTTGAGTTACAAGAATTGCAGATACAACTTCAAGAGCTTTTAGATCTAGGTTTCATTCACCCTAGTATATCACCTTGGGGATCACCAGTGATATTCGTGAAGAAGAAGGATGGTTCATGGAGACTTTGCATTGACTATTGTCAATTGAACAAAGCAACCATAAGGAATCAATATCCCTTACCAATAATTGACGATCTGTTTGATCAGATGAAAGGGGCAACAATATTTTTGAAAATAGATCTAAGGTCGGGATACCATCAACTAAGAATCAGAGAAGAAGATGTAACAAAGACTGCATTTAAAACTCGATATGGAAATTTCGAGTTTGTTGTAGTACCATTTGGGTTGACGAATGCACCTAGAGTTTTCATGAAATTGATGAATAATGTATTCAGAGAGTACTTGGATAAATTTGTGCAAGTGTTTTTAGATGATATCCTTATTTACTCAAGGATGGAAGAAGAGCATGAAGAGCATTTAAGACTTGTGTTGCAGTGTTTGAGAGAGCGCAAGCTATACGCCAAACTATCAAAGTGTTCCTTCTTCCAGCCAGAGATTCATTATTTAGGACATGTTATAATTGGGGATGGTATAGCGGTGGATCCTGCAAAGGTTGAGGCCATTCTTGAATGGGCAGCACCAAAAAATGTACATGAGGTGCGTACTTTTATGGGATTAGCAGGGTATTATAGAAGATTTGTAGAAGGATTCTCAAAAATTCCAAGCCCAATTACGGAGTTACAGAAGAAGAACAAGAAGTTCATATGGACAGAACGATGTGAGGAGGCATTCACAAAGCTTAAGAATCTGTTGACGACGGCTCCAGTTCTTAAGGTACCCGATATGGATAAAGGCTTCTTAGTGTGTACTGATGCATTGAAAGAAGGTCTAGGAGGTGTTTTGATGCAAGAAGGCAGGGTGATAGCTTACTCTTCAAGGAAACTTAGACCTCATGAGGAGAACTATGAAACACATTATTTATAGCTTGCCGTTGTGGTTCATGCTTTGCGTTTATGGAGACATTATCTGGTAGGAACGAGATTTGAGTTAAAGACAGATCACCATGGGCTACAATATATTTTTACCCAAAGCGACCTCAATGCTAGACAGAGGAGGTGGTCTGAATTAATGATCGAATATGATTTTGAAATATCATACATCAAGGGGACAATGAATAAGGTGGTGGATGCTCTAAGTTGAAGGCCTCGTATCTTTTTCCTAGTGCCCTTAAAAACAAATTTACGGGAAAAGATATTGAAATTACAATTGGAAGATGAGTGGTATAGAGAGGTTAAGACCGAGTTAGAAAATGAGGTATTGAAGAACCCAAAGTATGAAGGGTATGTGTTTGAGGAAGATGGATTATTGCGATATAACAAGAGAATTTATGTACCATTTAATGAAGAAGTTCGAAATTTGATCTTGTCAGAGGCTCACAGGGCTATGTATATGGCACATCCTGGTGTTAAGAAGATGTACGCAGATTTAAAACCATTATTTTATTGGAGTGGAATGAAGAAGGATGTAGTTAACTTTGTGGCAAGGTGCCTAGAATGTCAATTGGTCAAGGCTGAGCATAGACATCCCGCAGGATTACTACAACCACATGTAATCCCGGAATCAAAATGGGAGGTTATATCAATGGATTTTATTGTTGGGTTACCAATGACTGCAAGAAGACATGACTTTATTTTTGTGGCCGTAGATACTCTAACTAAGAGTGTGCATTTTATACCTGTAAAGACTACCTATCAAGCACCAAAGATTGCAAGAGTATTTATAAATTAAGTTGTAAGGTTACATGGTGTACCTCGCAAGATAATTTCAGATAGAGGGCCAGTATTCATTGGAAGGTTTTGGACAAGTTTCCAAGCCGCTTTGGGGACCAGGATAAATTTTAGTACATCATATCACCCTAAGACTGATGGCCAGATTGAAAGGGTGAACCAAGTCTTGGAAGACATGTTACGTATGTATGTGATGGATCAACAAAAGCGTTGGGAGGAATATCTACCATTGGTTGAGTTTGCTTACAACAATAGTTATCAAATCTCTATTAAGATGGCACCATTTGAATTCTTATATGTGAGGCCGTGCAGAACCTCGTTGAGTTGGGATCGTCTGGAAGATAGAGTCCTTGTAGGACCAGAATTGATTCAAGAGATGGAAGAACAGATGACAAATATTCGTGCATGGTTGAAGGAAGCACAGGATAGACAAAACAGCTATGCTAATGCACATAGAATCGATAGGATTTATGAAGTAGGTGATAAAGTATTCCTTCGGGTTAGGCCACAAAAGAGCTCAATTAAATTTGGGAAGGGAGCTAAATTATCACCGCGATTTGTTGGACCATTTGTGATACTCGAGAAGTTGGGACCGGTTGCCTATCGTCTTGCATTGCCATCATCATTGAGTTGTATGCATAATGTTTTTCATGTTTCTATTTTGCATCATTATATTTTAGATCCTTCTCATGTTATAAATTTGAGTAACTTTCAGATATCGGACGATGGGGTCTTGAACGCCGAACCGATCCGTATACTGGACCGACGAACTCGACAGCTTCACCGTCGATTAGTCGACCAGGTAACATTCCAATGGGATAACTACAGTTCTAACTCAGCTACTTGGGAGGATGCATCTAAAATGCATCAGCAGTTTCCTTACTTGTTTTGAAAACTTCGGGACGAATTTTCTTGAAGAGGGGGTGTATGTAGTGCCCCATTTTGTTAGAGTCTTTTATTACTCAACTATATTATTATTTGAGGGAATTTTATCGCAAATGACCCGGTTAAATTTTGAAATATATGTTTTGATCATGTTGATACATTTGAGTACTCATGGATAAATGAGATTTAGTAATGGAACATTGTACTTCCTTGTTGGACAGACTATTTCAAGTGTTAAAATATGTTATGGTTTCAGGGCATTTTGAGTACAAACGGCTCGGTTTAATACGATGAATTAAAATGACTTATATATGTATTGATTATTGTGTCACAATGATTGCTTATGAATGAATGGACATTGGTAGATAGATTTATATAAAGTGATATGATTGATCTTAAAATGTGTGAATGAAATATATCAACAATTTTCATTCCTTACGATATATTGGTAGATGCTTTGACAGTTTTCTAGTGTGACAGGGACCCAACTGCGCAATGACACAAGGTGGTGTTTGTTGCCACCTTTTCACACACCTGGATCACGTGGCAGAAATCTTCAAGCCACTCAGTGTGTCCTTAGGGGAAAGTCTCGAGTCAAGGCTGTCACCTTGTTCTTGACTCCTCCGTTTAGGCTCAACTCCTAACGGAGCCAAGGGGGGTAGACCTTATTAAGTTACTAAGGATGATTACTTAGTGTGGTGATGTTAAACTAAATTAGTTACTTAGGAGTTTGAATATTTTAACTATAAACAATTGAAGATGACAAGATACGAAAATAACACACGAAAGCACAAAGCTGATAAACAATATGTATATGAAGCAAAAATGACCAGTGCCTTAATAATGGATTCAAATCAAAGAGATCAATGTGCTTGCATGTGCTTGGAGTGAAATTTTTGCGATTGCATCTTGGTATGTTTTAAGTTAAAATTGAAGTATGAATTGATTAAATTAGGCTGAAAGGGGGACTCCAGATATACCCGAGAGTACTTGGAGTATGTCCAAAACAAAACTTATACGGCTACCCGCAAGGAATATGTGTGCTGAAATGGAGTCTCTGGGGCTCTGTTCGTAACACACCCGTTAGGGTGTGACAAATATCGGCGCCCCGAGGTCACTTTTTAGTAGGTTCCCACTTCCTTTGGGTATTTTTCCACTGTAAAAGTTTGATCGAGGTGTTGGATTTTCACCTGATGGTTTGTTAATTGGGGAGGGTGAGTCCTAATTATGCTAGTCACCCAAGTGATTTTGATACAGCTTGACTGATCGGACGAACCGTAGCCAAGTGCAAAGCATACACACTGGAGTCTTGTAAATTTTAATAAGTTTTTAAGAGATGTGTTTTTGTTTAAAAGAAAAGCCTCCAAGAACCTCTTTCAATCCAAGTGAATCTCAATAGGGGAATTGAGGAGGGTTAATTTTAAAGCTACTGATAAACAAATGATAGAAAAAATAAAACAACTATACAAATCTGGTTTTCTGATTAATCCTACCACGAATCTCTTTCCCCTTTCAGGTCACTCGGGAAATTGTGGGGTAAGTATTATGATTACTTTTGAAAGTAAGATATGGAATATGGAATTATAAATAAGATCAAATATACTACCCTGCAAATCAGATCAATTCTAATAAAAGGAAATAAGCAGAAAATGACGAAAATGGCACCGACGTGAATGCCCCCAGGGGGGATGGGGAATGGGCTCGAAAGAGCCTATTCAAAGGATGATTTTACTACAGAGGCTACAATATCAAAGAACTGATAAAATAGAGATTTCTTGTTCCTTATACAGGCTGAAACCAAGATATTATAGTTTATACAAAAAAATTACAAATTATGTGACAAAAGAGAGACCCTTGGGGAGATTTGAGCGCTCCAAAATCCACTTTGGATAGCAGCTTCCTTTATTCTCTGTCAGACCTGCTAAATGAAAGTGAGCTAATTAGAATAAAAAATTCCCCAAATCACTTTAAGAGTAACTTTGGGTCAGCCTACTTTATCTCAAAAATTAATGAAATTAAACTAGCTAAACCGACAAAAAAGGAACCAAGGAAAGCAAGATTTCCTTGGGTCTTGGCTTGCTATTTGTGTAGCCAATTAAAAGCACTGATATTGCAGAATTTTGAAATTATTGAACAGCAAATAAAACTACCTTAACAGCAAGCTATGACATTTTCAATAAACTACTTGTGAGACTAAGGCAATTTTAGCTAGATCTCTTGAATTTGAACTTTATGTGCACAATGAAACTAAGATCTAGAAATTTGAAGGGATATTGATAATTAGATCTATGTATTATTTTCTTGATGAGATAGATCAGATTTAAAAAGAAACCTTAAAGTAACAGTTTGAGGAAAGTTTAATAATTTTTAAAGGAGGAAGAGAGAGAAAGAGTGTTTGAAGCCCAGGAATGTTGGGCTTTGGATTCTTCTTTGGTGGAACACCGAGGGACTATGTCATTCATAAGATACTGAAGATGAGGAAGATTCAAACTAGATCAACCTCTTCTACCAGCGAGATCATCTGCAACTTAAAAATCCTTGCACAAACAGATGGTTAAAACATAGGTGCTGCCGAAAGAGATGATTGGAAAGCATGCAATTAAACTTAAAATACATATAAAAACCAATAGATCTGGAACAAGAAGCAGTAAGAGCATAAATAAAACTAGAATAAACTCTTACCCTAATAGGAGGGAGCTCTCTCCTTCAAGGCCAACAATTAACCAGCAAAGCAATGATAAACAAAAGCAGATTATACCTCATAAGCATTTGACAATAAACATCCACACATGAAGAGCATTACACCATAGATCTTGCCTCCAAGGCTTCTTTATTCCAGAATGAAAAAACAATACAGTACAAGAGCAACAACACCTCAATCCCAGTTCTAACTAGCTTGGAATAGGCTCCTGTGCTTGGAATTATACAATTTACAGGCCATCTAGCCTAGGGGGGTGAAATTTCTCATGGAATCAAGTGAAATCAACTGATGGAGAGTTCATCAATGCACAACTGAAGCTGGAATGAGCCTACTTGTCAACCGGGGGCTTGATCTGGCTGACACATCAACCCATACACTGACACATCGGCCCAAAACTCATCCAGATGAGCCAAAACGTGTTGAGGAGAGAGGGAGGGTGAAATTCCCCATAAAGGATGCTCAAGATCAACTCTGGATCTGATTTGATCACCTCCTTCAGTCAAGGATTTGTCAGATCCAGTCAATCTACTCCAGATCTGATTGATTTCAGTCAAATCGGTCGAGAATCCATTGATTTATTGATTTTGGATTTTCTCCATTATTCATCAATTTATTAATTAAAATAATCAATAATTGATTTTTGGGGCTTTCTGACCTGAGTGATGGAAAATCACTCAAAACTAGGAAATAGTGGGTCCATGGGTTTACATGGTGCTCTTAGCTTAAAAATGAGCCCCTACATGACTGAAACTGATTATTTGGCCCACTTTTATTACAAAATCAATTTTTCCAATTAAACTATTAAAAAATAGCCTAAGTTTTGGAAAAATTAAAATTTAATAAAAAACACTGAAAAAAATGAAAAATTAGAAAAAACCTAGGGGGACTTAGACATGTTCATATGACTCAAAAAAGATGTCTAGCATGCTTACACACTGACACATAGACTCTAATAACCTCAATAGGCCTAAATTCCAAGCCGACCACCCCAACTTTGGAGGTATGGAGTGAAAAAATCAGAAATTATCAGTCGTTTATTCAACAACCAATAATAACCAAGGGAAAAAACACCATGGGCTGATCGGATTGACAAATGAAGTCTAAGAGACCGAGTGTTTTACAGACACTATCATGCTAGAACATTTATTACAATTCCCCCATGGGGTATGAACATGTGATATGATACAACAAGCACTTCCCAGAAGTACTTCCAAAGGTCTCTTTGAAGTCCGAACAAGTCAACCCTGTCCGGTTCATCAGGCTCACTTGATAAAAACCACTAAGTACAACTTAGGTGGTAACATTCTGGATCCAACTGTGGGACGTGTGCTCGAGCTGGTCTTTAAGGAAAGGAGAGGATGCGAGAAAACCAAAATCTCTGTTTTATATACCCTGTCAAAACATCTCAACTTGATAAGAAAAACCTCAGTAGCACAAGTTTTATAATAAAAAAATGAACTATTAAGCTGATTTATTTAAACAAAATAAATGTAACTAACTAAAAGAAGCAAAGTTTTATTATAGCTAAAAATAGAAATGCAGAAAGTAAATGCTCTCTTTCAAGGAGCTTATTTTCCTACTCTAAGCATGATATAAAAAGGGTTAAGTGTAATCAGAAATCCAATGTAACCACCTAAGCATTTTATTGACATAAAAAAAAAAATTTCCTTGTCTTTGGTTACCAGCCAAAGTAAGGATACCTTATTCAGGAAATGCAAACCTGCGTGATGATTCAATATGGGCGGGATGGATGGGAGATCATAGGCATGAATAATGTCATAAAAATTCTTCACCAACTTGTATGTGCTCATGCAAGCTGCTTCTATCCATGACTGGATAAGACTGATATACCAATCAGAATGATGAGGCAGATTGACTACATCATCATACTGATCATTGGGGCTTATCAAATGATAACTTGTTGCACAAGCCCCAAGTAGCTCCAAATCATAAGGAACCTCTATATGTGAAAAAGATGGCTGAGACTGATATTCCACTGACTGCATTACATCTGAATTTCCACAATACTGTTTCTCAATGTCTTCATCTCTGGTACCCTTGTGTGGCTCTACATGGTATGATTTTGAATGATCACATGAAAATTCTGAATGCTCCTCTTCCATACTAAGGTTTTCCCAGGCATCTAGATCTGTGCTTCCCTCTATGGATGTATCGTAGATTGGAATTCCACAAATTTTTGAATAAACACTCCCATTGTTGGACATATCATGGACAGGATTCTCCATAAAATTTTCACAAATTGGATTACCTATGAAATTCCAATAGTCATCACTCCCATCCATGTCATATGTGGGGGGCTCTTCATCCATGGCATCATGCTCCTACCTATCCATGTCTTCCTTGTATTCATAACAATCTTCTTTAGATAAAATGTTACAAGGAAATACACTTTCCAAGCCTTCATCAACATGAGGAGAACAAGGTCTAGTGTCACCACACACTGTAGTGATCTTATCATAGGTTTCTTTATAAGCTCTTGTTATGATATCATGAAGAGGATATTCAATATTATCTTCAATCAAGGAGATTTTTGGGACATATTCAATGGGATCACTTGGTATGTGTTGCTCAGTGGATTTCTCTAGAGGGCTTTCTGGAAAGGTATCAGCATTGCAGCACACTTGAGAATACACCGAATCTTCAATGTCTTCAGTTATGGTGACATGAAGAGAGTCTTCAACAATGTCTTCCATCATGGGCTCCTCCCAGAGATATTCAATATGATCATATTGGATTTTCCCTTCCTGAGAATCTTGCTATGTATTGGGAGATACCTCATTTTCTTTAAGAAGAAGCTTGATTGCTTCATTTCTTAAATAACCTCTAGGATGCTTTTTTATGGGAGTATCATGGACTTCCTCTTTACTTAAATGTTCAAGAAGTGATTCCAAGTCTTCAATACTTTGTATCATGGAAAAAGGTCCACCATATGCTTCCGAGTGATACTCTGTCTCAGATAGGTAGAAGGTACAAATATTTTCAAGGAACTTTTTTAAACCATTCATACTCCCCCTACCATCATGCCACTGCTCTAAAAACATCCAAAGGAAGTTTGGAAAAGAAGTTATGCATTTATCAAGAAGGCCTTGATAGAACCAATAACAAGCCTCACCCCAAAAGTACTAGCAAACATTTGCATCATATCATCTTCATGGAAAATATTGAAGTCAACAATCAACTGAAGGAAAGATTTGACATGCCAGATGGCTGAGTCACCATGATCTCCATAAAAAATTGGAAGCCAGTTATACACATCCGTCAAACCATCAAAACAGTTAGGAAAACCTGGGATGTTTGAGAAATCGATAGGTGGAAACCTTGAGGCTAACTGGGCATCATATTTCTCCTTTAATTTATCCAAAATAGTATCCATTCGATATAATGATTAAACCTTGTACTGACAAGGTGGAGATGTCATGTGATGAGCTTTAAAGGTTTTAACATGTCGCATGGGCTCATATACACACAACAAAACTTCACAAGTTTATGAGAAAACAGGGTTTTATCCCTTCAGTGGAGTCGCCATGTGAAACAGAAAAATAAGGATTTATAAATCTTTTCACAATTTTTTTTTTGGTTTTCTTTGTAAAAATAAAATTGGAAAAAAAGTCAGTGGAGTCGCCAGATGAAAATTAAAGATCTACTCTAAGCATTCATCAAACAAAGTAAAAACAAAAAGGAAGAAAACAAAAGTTGTACTTGGGAATAAAAATATTTATCCCCGGCAACGGCGCCAAAAAGTGTTGCCTCCTTTTCACACACCTGGATCACGTGGCAGAAATCTTCAAGCCACTCAGTGTGTCCTTGGGGGCAAGCCTCGAGTCAAGGATGTCACCTTGTTCTTGACTCCTCCGTTTAGGCTCAACTCTTAACGGAGCCAAGGGGGGTAGACCCTATTAAGTTACTAAGGATGATTACTTAGTGTGGTGATGTTAAACTGAATCAGTTACTTAGGAGTTTGAATATTTTAACTATAAACAATTGAAGATGACAAGATACGAAAATAACACACGAAAGCACAAAGCTGATAAACAATATGTATATGAAGCAAAAATGACCAGTGCCTTAATAATGGAGTCAAATCAAAGATATCAATGTGCTTGCATGTGCTTGGAGTGAAAGTTTTGAAATTGCATCTTGGTATGTTTTAAGTTAAAATTGAAGTATGAATTGATTAAATTAGGTTGAAAGGGGGACTCCAAATATACCCGAGAGTACTTGGAGTATGTCCAAAACAAAACTTATACGGCCACTCGCAAGGAATATGTGGGCTGAAATGGAGTCTCTGGGGCTATGTTCGTAACGCACCCGTTAGGGTGTGACAGAGATCGGCACCCTGAGGTCACTTTTCAGTAGGTTCCCGCTTCCTTTGGGTATTTTGACACCGTAAAGGTTTGATCGAGGTGTTGGATTTTCACCTGATGGTTTGTTAATTGGGGAGGGTGATTCCTAATTATGCTAGTCACCCAAGTGATTTTGATACAGCTTGACTGATCAGATGAACCCCAGCCAAGTGCAGAGCATACACACTGGAGTCTTGTAAATTTTAATAAGTTTTTAAGAGATGTGTTCTTGTTTAAAAGAAAATCCTCCAAGAACCTCTTTCGATCCAAGTGGATCTCAATTAGGGAATCGAGGAGGGGTTAATTTTAAAGCTTCTGATAAACAAATAATAGAAAAAATAAAACAACTATACAAATCTGGTTTTCTGATTAATCCTACCATGAATCTCTTTCCCCTTTCGGGTCACTCGAGAAATTGTGGGGTAAGTATTATGATTACTTTTGAAAGTAAGATATGGAATATGGAATTAACAATAACATCAAATATACTACCCTACAAATCAGATCAATTCTAGTAAAAGGAAATAAGCAGAAAATGACGAAAATGGCACCGACATGAATCCCCCCAGGGGGGATGGGGAATGGGCTCGAAAGAGCCTATTCAAAGGATGATTTTATTACAGAGGTTACAATATCAAAGCACTGATAAGAAAGATCTTTCTTGGTCCTTATACAGGCTGAAACCAATATATTACAGTTTATACAAAAAAAAATTACAAATTATGTGACAAAAGAGAGACCCCTGGGGGGATTTGAGCACTCCAAAAGCCACTTTGGACATAAGCTTCCTTTATTCTCTGTCAGACCTGCTAAATTACAGTGATCTAATTATAATAACAAATTCCCCAAATCACTTTAAGATTACCTTTGGGTCAGCCTACTTTATCTCAAAAATTAATGAAATTAAACTAGCTAAACCGACGAAAAAGGAACCAAGGAAAGCAAGCTTTCCTTGGGATCTTGGCTTGCTGTTTGTGTAGCCAATTAAAAGAACTGATATTTCAGAATTTTTAAATTATTGAACAGCAAATGAAACTACCTTAACAACAAGCTATGACATTTTCAATAAACTACTTGCGAGACTAAGGCAATTTTAGCTAGATCTCTTGAATTTGAACTTTATGTGCACAATGAAAATAAGATCTAGAAATTTGAAGGGATCTTGCTAATTATATCTATGTATTATTTTATTGATGAGATAGATCAGATTTAAAAAGAAACCTTAAAGTAACAATTTGAGGAAAGTTTAATAATTTTTAAAGGAGGAAGAGAGAGAAAGAGTGTTTGAAGCCCAGGAATGTTGGGCTTTGGATTCTGCTTTGGTGGAACATCGAGGGACTATGTCATTCATAAGATACTGAATATGAGGAAGATTCAAACCAGCTCAACCTATTCTACTAGCGAGATCATTTGCAACTTAAAAATCCTTGCACAAATATATGGTTAAAACATAGGTGCTGCCGAAAGAGATGATTGGAAAGCATGCAATTAAACTTAAAATACATACAAATCCAATAGATCTGGAACAAGCAGCAGTAAGAGCATAAATCAAACTAGAATAAACTCTTACCCTAACAGGAGGGAGCTCTCTCCTTCAAGGCCAACAATTAACCAGCAAAGCAATGATAAACAAAAGCAGATTATACCTCAGAAGCATTTGACAATCAACATCCACACATGAAGAGAATTACACCATAGATCTTGCCTCCAAATATTCTTTATTCCAGAATGAAAAAACAATATAGTACAAGAGCAACAGCACCTCAATCCCAGTTCTAACTAGCTTGGAATAGGCTGATGTGCTTGGATTTATACAATTTACAGGCCATCTAGCCGAGGGGGGGCGAAATTCCTCATGGAATCAAGTGAAATCAACTGATGGAGAGTTCATCAATGCACAACTGAAGCTGGACTAAGCCTACTTGTCAACCGGGGGCCTGATCTAGCTGACACATCAACCCATACACTGACACATCGGCCCAAAACTCATCCAGATGATCCAAAACGTGTTGAGGAGAGAGGGAGGGCGAAATTCCCCATAAAGGATGCTCAAGATCAACTCTGGATCTGATTTGATCACCTCCTTCAGTCAAAGATTTGTCAGATCCAGTTAATCTGCTCCAGATTTGATTGATTTCAGTCAAATCGGTTGAGAATCCATTGATTTATTGATTTTGGATTTTCACCATTATTCATCAATTTATTAATTAAAATAATCAATGATTGATTTTTGGGTCTTTCTAACCTGAGTGAAGGAAAATCACTCAAAACTAGGAAATAGTGGGTGCATGGGTTTACATGGTGCTCTTAGCTTGAAAATGAGCACCTACATGACTGAAACCGATTATTTGGCCCACTTTTATTACAAAATCAATTTTTCCAATTAAACTATTAAAAAATAGCCTAAGTTTTGGAAAAATTAAAATTTAATAAAAAACACTGAAAAAACTGAAAAAATGAAAAATTGGAAAAAACCTAGGGGGACTTAGACATGTTCATATTACTCAAAAAAGATGTCTAGCATGCTTACACATTGACACATAGACTCTAATAACCTCAATAGGCCTAAATGCCAAGCCGACGACCCCAACTTTGGAGGTATGGAGTGAAAAACTCAGAAATTATTAGTCGTTTATTCAACAACCAATAATAACCAAGGGAAAAAACACCCTGGGATGATCAGATTGACAAATGAAGTCTAAGAGACCGAGTCTTTTACAGACACTATCATGCTAGAACATTTATTACAATTCCCCCATGGGGTATGAACATGTGATATGATACAACAAGCACTTCCCAGAAGTACTTCCAAAGGTCTCTTTGAAGTCCGAACAAGTCAACCCTGTCCGGTTCATCAGGCTCACTTGATAAAAACCACTAAGTACAACTTAGTTGGTAACAGTGTCAATGCCAAATGAATTTCAGTTTGAGTATAAACAGAATATTAGGTGATATAATTTATTTTAATGATATTTTGATTAAATTGTGTAGTGTGATTAATGCACATGGTTTTCATGTGTGCAGGCACATGATCTTGGTTCCCAATCGATCCACAAAGGAGGATGGGGTTGCACGGAAGAAATTAACGGTATGGTTAGCACATATTTTCCATGTGGTAGGTTGAAAAGCGAGAGAGGCTTTTACCTGCAAGAGGCATACTGCCGTGAGGGTAGGCCGTGGACTCGGTCACTCACGAGGATTAACTGAGGGGCGCGCAATGAGGTGTTGGCCTTATTCCTCAGTAACCATGAGTCTCTCTATAGCGTGGATGGGATTGAGTTAACGTGGTCTCAACCATCGCACTAACTCCCTACCACGAAAAGTGGGATATTTGAAGGGCATGAAGACTATCATGGCACCCTTGATATCACCTCGAGAAATAAAAAAAATTATTAAACTATAAGATTGTAAATAATTAATAACTAAACGATAAACTTATGACTTGAAAATAAAGTAATGGAAAGTGCAACCTTATGAAAAAAAAAAAAATATATATATATATATATATATAATGAAAATAAAAAGAAATCATGATAAACAAAATAAAAGAAGATTCTAAATATTAACACATTGCACACACAAAAATAGCAAATCAAAAGCAAAAATCTAGGAATGAAATTTAGGAATAGTTAAGTAAAGAAATCCTAAATTAGAAGATTGGATAAATGCATATGACATTACATAAATGCATATGACAAAAGATCCGTTGAAATAAACAAAAATGAATTCAAATAAGAATAAAAAAAATAATAACAATAATAATAATTTTACATTATGAAAATGATATAAATAAAGGGGTAGGGTTTGAGTATGGGATGCTGATTACCCTAATGTTGGACGGATGAGAGAATGCAGAAGCGGAAGGTGGCTATAGAGAATTTGGTTTATCAGGTGTGAAGGGGGTTGGGAGGCCCTTTGTGATTCTACACACTCTGATCGTGCTTGGGTACTTCTTTCGGCAACCCCATTCAGCTCGGGGGTCCTTCAGGAAGGAGAGTACCCATTGGAATGGTAGGGAGGTCAACCGGTGGATCTCTTGTGATTGGGAACTGATCGACGTTCGTGGGAACCTGACGAAGTTCGTGGTATGGCAACCTCAGAAAGAACAAGCCTGCACAGAGAAACTCGGGTTTTTATGGATTGTTATATTATTGTTATATTTCTGAAATGCATTGTTAAAGATCCATGAATGGGAATTTGAATTTTATTGCAGACCCATGTCTGTATTTATTTATAGATCTAGATTGTATTTTAGATCTGCATATGTAGTTTATGATAGAACTAGATCTTTATTTTAGATCTGTAATTGTATTTTATTTAGATCTGTATTTTGCATTTTAATATAGATCTTGATTTATATCTTAGATCTGTGTTTGCATTTTATGCCGGTATCTTATGAGATCTGAATCTAAATTCTGTTATATTCCTGGGTGGCTACACTCAGATTTATGTCTATATTTTTGTATGTGTTTTTATCTGTTTTATCCCGGCATATATTTGTTGTGAATGACATATCCAAGAAGATCATTAAGGCTGCAAACGCTTGTATTTTATTGGGAGGATTAATATTTCTGCATGCGTTTGTATTTGTCTTTATTCTGGCTTATTTTTTTATTTTAATTCTTGTCAGGAAGAAGATATTTTTATAAATGCTTGTGTAATCCATAAATCAGTTCAAGGGAAAATGAAGTACTAAATGTACATATAACGATAGTAGATATGTTTTCCCTGAAGATTTTTAATCTTGTTTCTGGAAACCATTTTCCAGCGTTTCCTTCTTTTCCTGTGGTTTTCTAAGGAATTCACCCTGAAGTTTCTGTTATTTTGGATCCTTGCTTGCTGTACATGTTTTGGAAACCCATTTCCTACCAATTCCATTGACCAATACTTATGGACTTAAAATAATACATAATCGATTCACATATGAAATAGCTTCCTGCGTATGACTAATTGGAGTTACGTTTTGACCCACATCAGTGAAAGACTATTAGATTGTGGTTGGATTTGATTTTTCTTTGCATGCATATTTCTATTGGGTTATTGCTCAGTGGATTGTAACCGATCTGAATTTTGAAGTCTTTTTGGTATGCCATTTGCGATATGCCTTGATTACAGGCTGTGAGTGAAGGTGATTTATCTCCAGTTTCAGACTACGATATGCCTTGATTACAAGCTACGAGTGAGGGCAATTTATCTCCAGTTTTAGACTGTGATATGCCTTGAATATAGGCTATGTGTGAAGGGCGTTTCATCTCCAGCTTTGCCTGCGTTTTTATTTTTGCATTTTCCAGCAATTGCTAGGTTATTGAGACCCGAAAGTTTTATATCCTTAGTCTAGAGTCTTGGTCTTTACATATCTGATTCGTATTATCATGTTGATCTCACTTGCAACTACTTTAGTATGGGCACTCCGATATAATGCTTACGATATGGATACCTTGGATATTGCAGCTCTATACTTTGCCCTTGCCTTCATAATTATGTTGTTGGCTTACCAAAATTAGAAGAAGAGTAGGAAAGCCATATCTGGAACAGGAAAGAAAATGAAACACAATTGCATAGATATTTCTTGCATTTTTTTATGTATGCCCAGACTTATATCTGATGAATTTTCGTCTCTGCGCATTTGCATGGAAATGGAATCCTTTCCTATTGATTGTGTCGATATTTAGATCTCATGGATGACCTGTGAACCACCTATGTTTAGATTGTTGCCATAATATATTTATTTTCATATGAAAATGATGCACGATCCCTATTTTGTGGCATGCATACATGCAGAAAAATCTATAAAGATTATTTGGCATGCGTGATCCCTGTTTTGTGGCATTCACGATCCCTGAGATCTATAAAGATTATTTGTGAAATGTGCAATGCCTGTTTAGGCCAGGTGTCTGTATTATTTTAAAGATTATTGTTAATTATCTGGCCATGTTTAGGCCAGCTATCTGTATGGATTACTTGGTAAGTAAAATAATATACAGGCTGTGCTAATTTTTATAATCTGGATAAAAAATGAGTCTCTTCCTCCTTCATTACATCGAGAAAGATCACAAATAAAAATTGGAGCTTTTAGGTAGATGATAGGGTTATTTTTAAAGAATTGAGCATAACTGATTATACAGTAATATATAGAGAATTGTAAGAATTTAAAATATTATTAAAAGATAGATGTATAGTGTATATTTAGATTGGTCGATAAGGTCATTTTACATAATAGTGAGATAGTAACATTCTTTTAAAGTGGGGAAGATGAGGTTTATATAGCTTTTGTGGGATGCATTAGTTGATGTATCTTTTAAAAGACCCATTTTATAAAAATAAATAAATAATAAAGTCATGACGGATGTTCCATGCCATTAGATTAAATGTGAATATGATATAGTGTTTAATCTTTTGATGAATGTTCTTTTAAGTTTAAAGGAACCATTATTGAAATATAATAATGAAATGTAAATATTGTTTTAAATTTATGTATGGATCAGATTATATGTTAAACTTTGTTTCTTCTAATTTGATTGTGTTAGAGGGAATAAATTATATATGTGTTATGAAAAAAAAAAATGCTATTGAATGATTTAGATTCAAAAAATTTAACTTGCTTTCAAAGAGGTGAGTGCATTAAAAAAAAAATGTGTAATTTCCTTGCTAATAGACCTTGGGATGAAGTTATTTCCTTTTATACCTTCCATTCTCATCAACAGTTCTAGGTAGGATTCTCATGTGTTTCTTCTCATTTGGTAATACTACGTCAATGATTCCATTTGCTTAACGAGTATATTTCAAAGAATAGTTGAGACCCTATTTTTCTTTTTTATTGATATAATTGTATTATCTTGGGATGTATACAGTAGTAAAAAAAATCAAGTGTTGCTTATGATCTACAGAACTAAGGCTTGTGATTTGATATCATATTAAAAACACCAATTGAATTAAACAACCTTGCTACCATACCTCATAATTAAAGAAGAGACATGACTTCAAATTTTTAGGTTGTTTTTCTGAAGGAAACTAAGAAAACCAATAGGGTATGAATTGGAAGGGATACTCGGGGGCTACATAATATCATCTAACTTTGGATCTCAAATTTCCCATAGCCTAGAATCATAGATAGAGAAGAAGAAATTGTCGAAGAGGTAAAGTAAAATGTAACAAATATTATCCAAATTATGGAGGGCTTGACAAAAGTACCTATGGTACATGTCGCTGAAGTGGATTTCCTTCATCCTCAATTTCTATCACATCATTTTGATGGACTCGAAAAGTGGAAATCGAAGTTTAACTCAATATCTATCCATATGGGAAAAGTATACCAAAATGAATGAGATATTTCCAAAAAGAAATTATCATATATAAAATATATATATACAAATTGAATATACAATTTTATTTTATATTAAATTAAATAATCAAATAATAAAAAATGTAAATATATACTTACTTGCCAATATAACATAATATTCTTTTGGAAAGATATTTCATATCAGTAATGATGGATATGCTTACTTTCCAAACATATAATCATTACTCTTTTTGAGAATATAGTTTACATATAGTTCGTTTGATTGTATTAGGTTTTATTAATAAGATGAAGACATTTTTTATCTATTAATTAAATTTATTAACATTTGTTTATTTATTAATTAAATTTTTAAATATAAATTTTTATTTTGTTAGTGTTAATTCAAAAGAAATGGCATAATTTACCCTTTGTTTGTAATTTGTAAGAAAAATAATACTCTCTTTCCGTAATAAGAGAAATAAGTTATTGAAAAAATTAATTTAAACTTTTTAACAAAATTCACAAACTATGCAATCATAACGAATCTAAAGATTTGTTTTATGTGTCAGAATCCAGCCGATCAGAACTGATCTAAAGATTTGCTTTTATGTTACCATGCTTTTACATGTAAGAGTCCATCCAATGGATGAGTTTTATAGCTTTTTTTTTATCTTACCATACAATGGTAAAAGTAAAAGCTGTCTTTATGCAACGGAAATAATGGTGAGTACAACCGATCAATTTGAATTTTGTAACCGTTTGGATGGTAAAAGCGGTATGGAAATTGTTTGAATTTATTAGATTTGTATACGGCTTAGGTTTGTATTAAGACATTATTTGATTCCGTGAATCCAGTTCGCTTGAGCACCTTCTCTTCCGCTCCTGTATGTGTGTAGCAGGATGAAGGAAATGGGCAAATGGGATTCAAGGGTCTGGGTCCATTTCACTTAGGAGAACCTACAATGACTTTAGCGGTTTAAGCTCTCAGATCTACACTCATTTCTCTCTAGGTCTCAAGAGAACCCACACTCTCATATCTGCATTGATTTCGCTCTCAGGTATACAGTGAGAACCTACGCTCTCAGGTCCACATTAGATTTGTGCTGGGTTGGATCTGAATTAGTTGTTGGGTTGTGATCGCACAGGAGGAGATCGGCATTCATAGTGCAACTGGATTGATCGGCGTTTAAACTTTGAAGACCGATTTCTCTAAATTTGTGAGTCTTGAATTTGCTTACGTTCATTCTGAGTATGTTTATCTAAATCATGGGTTTCCATAGGTTTTCTTTTCTTAAATTGTCATCCTAAGAATTCATCTACACAGATATTACGGTTGTGTCATGCGAAGAGTATTTGATTTGTTATTAGGGTTGTGATATTACGGTTGTGTTATGCGAAGAGTATTTGTTATTAGGGCTGTGATATTACGGTTGTGTTCTGTGAAGAGTATTTGATTTGTTGTTAGGGTTGTGATCGATCGACGTTTAAACTCTGAATTAGTTGGTGGGTTTTTTCTGAATTATCACTCTGTTTGATCACACAGGAGGAGATCAATCAGCGTTTAAACTCTGAAGAAGAGGAGCACTTCACCCTTTGCAACAGTCGAATGACCTACTGCAACACTGATTTCTCTAAATTTGCTTATTAAACCGGTCATGATCTTTATGTACCAAAAGGTATACAGAAAATGAACTTGAATTTTATAATGATTAGATTTGATTGTTTACCGTAAATCAAATTAAAACTTAAGCACATGTTACCATGGTTTAATGGTGGTATTTATGATTACAGCGCGTCCTTCCATAATATTCAAAACCGTTATCCACTGTTTTCTACTAGTAATTTGGCTATTGAGGAATTTTTTTATGGATTAGCAGACCTGCATACATGACAAAAATGTAAATGAATGGTTCCTTTGCAACTCTTTTGAAAATAGGACAACAACAATTTCATTTAATTTGTTGATTTTAAACTTTAAAATAACTACAATATTATTCCACAGACAATTCTAAATAGAGATATTTGTAAGTGCAAACTAAACCCATGAAAGTCCAACAGATGTCAGAAGAAGCACAGTGCAACTGTGAGAGATGATACAAAGAATCGAGAACTCTGACCTACCAAAGGTATGTACTACATGATTGTAATAAATGAAACTGAATTCTTGAATTCTTAGATTGATTAGATTTCTATTTTATAACTCTGTGTGAGACAGGGAGGAAACCAACATACATACATTGGAGTTACTCAACTTCAGCCTCAGCCTCTTTGTTGTGAAGCGTTTAATAATACTTATGGTTTGCAACAATCAAATAATTATTTCGCAAATGAACATATCCTCTCAAATCTAGGGTGATATTTTTTAATTTTTTTCTAAATTTATGATTAAATAAACTATGAGTTGCCGTAGTTTTCTGGTCTTAACAATCACCAATACAAATATTATTCATAGGGATAAGCATTTGACATTGTTTTTCTCCTTTGTCATTAGTTGGGCGTGGATGCTAAAGATGAATCAACAAAGCTGCAAGGCTCACAAACATATAAATGCAGCATGATGCCCCTGCAGCTCTCTTGAAAATAGGTGAACATTTGATTTTCTTTCCCTGTATTTAGTTTAAACATTGACATGAATGTATTATTACTTTATAAACAATTCTCAATTTTCATTTTCATTTTCATGTCACTGAAAGGCTAAACCCAAGACACACCAGCAAGCTGAAGAAGCTAATGTTGCATTGACAGAGAATTCCATTTTACCAAAGGTATGTCATGATTTCTTCAAGATTTAGATTTAGTTGTAATAAAGTAAATGGTGATTAGATAAAAAAGCTATTAAAAATTTCCTTATCTAAGGTTACTCTTCAAAACTCCTTATAATCTTAGTTATATTTATTTTCACATTTATACTTTATTTTACAGATAAAAGAAAATCAAACTTGTTTTTAATAAATTTGTAAACAAATAGTTGTGAATCCAACTTTGAACAAATATTTAATAAAATGGACTACTTTTATATACTTGCAGAATCAGAAACATGCTTTGTATTAATCTCATCTTCTTGTTCCAAAACAACCCTACACTGAAACCAGCCAGTCACATAATACTCAGACTGTCACATGTGCTCATATTTTTTTCACATGTACTCATATTTTTTTAAACGGTAAGAATCAACTTTCAAAATAGGTGATAAGAACAGACTCTCTATCTTGCGTTCGTGGTGTATTGAAATTTCTCAGTTTCATATTTTTTTAATTTAATTTAATGTTATTATATATTCTAATGAATTATTTATGATCTGATTTCTTTTTATTGTGTGAAATTATATCTCATAGTAACATGCTTTTACTTTTTTAATTATATTTCACAGGAACACATTATATTTGAATAGTTATTACTTTTCCCCTTCAGGCAAATAAACCGTTTAATACAACGCGCTTAGTGCTTCTGGACGAAAGAGACATCCCATGCTCGCTGCTATGGGATTCAAAGGAACAGGGTAGGACTATTTAAGAGGAATTTTAGTTTGTGGTTATTTTTTTATTTTTTATATCAATTTTTTCTTAAATTTTTTTAATTAAAATTTTTTATTTTTTATTTAAAATTAAGATTATTATTATAATTTTTATTTAATTTTTTTATTATTAAATTTTTATAATATTAAATATTTCTATTATATTTTTATAGACTTGTGCTCTATTTTTTATACTTTAAATATTAAATATTACTCTCTTTGCTTTATTCCAATTATTTCCTATAAGTTGGTGTGGTACTTCAGGAAGAGCAATATGGCGGGAATGAACATATTTTCTGCGCTTCGATTAGTCTTATCTAGTACCAAATAGACTTTAGCTATCTGGTAAATTGCATATACTCATCCCGTTCTATTTATTTAAAAATAAATAAAAATTATAAAGTGCTTCGCCTACTTTATTTTTTTTATCTCCGATCAGGGAATCCTTGCTTTTCCCACGATAGTGATGAACAGGTTTTACAACTAATCTTTAATAGGGCAAAATACCTTTAATTTATTAATATTTTTATATTAATTTATTAATATTATATTTAAACAATTAAAACCTAAAACCTTTTGTTAATGACTTTTTAATTTACTTCATTTTTTTCTTCCATTGTTAAATTCTTACATTCATTTTCTTTTAATCACTTTTAAAAATCTTAAATTTTATTCATTTCTAAATGCAAAGTTTCTTTATTCTTATCTCTATTTATTTTTAAATATTAAAATATTTTTATTTCATCATCAATTACTCTTTATATATAAATAAGTTTTTTTTTAATTTATGAATTATTCTTTATATATAAGTTCCCATAGCCTATCTTTAGTATCGTTACCACCATTAGCGATAACCACTGGGTTCATAAATGAATTATATCAATCAAAGGATTCTAGATCCAGAAAAGGATTTTAGATAAATTCATTAGTCACACAAGGAGAATATCTACTACAACCAAGCGAACCGCACCTATTTGAACTTGGGCCACCGCACCTATTTGCCATTATTTCTAGTAAATAGACTACAAAATTTAACAACTTCAATAATTATTATCATTATTTACCCATTATCTTCATACTTATTATCATTATTATAACTGCTTTGTTTCTCGTTCATTTACGGTTTTGGATTAATTTTCTAACATAATTAAATCTGCACAACAAATTAGTGTACAAATGTGCATGATATTTTATTTAGACCGCCATATTGATTATTGCAAGTAGCATACAAACCAGATTCTTATCATGATGCCGTCCTTTTCGTTGAAAAATCTACCACAAAATGTCAAAATTTTTAAAATAATTAAAGTGTTATCAAGATTTGGTCAAACCTTGAATGCCCTCAAAATGTTTCTGTTTTTTTGCCCTCAAATTGTTATACGTGAAGCATGTTGCCTTTCTTCCTTGCATGTGCTTTTCTTTTATAATGTAACATATCAAATAAAAGAAAATAATACAGAATGATTCATTTTCGCTGGTTTTATCTCTTCCCTCCAAGAATTAAGACAAGCTGTTAAAATCAAAACTAAATAGGTCCAGGTCCATGTCCATGTTAGTTAGCAGGAACAAGTGTTAGTTAGCAGTAACACATTGATCATTATCATGGTAGTACAGCTCACCAACTTCTAAGTGTCACATGTTAATAAAATAGGTTTTTCTGAAAATATTTGGGGTCAACTAGTAATTATTATTTTTTATTTAATTTTTAGTCAAAATAATAATTGTCAAAAGCTCCTAAATTATGATGTACCACTAAAATCAATTAATAAAAATATGATTTTGTTTTAATTATATATTTTTAGATTAATTTTTGTTTGCATTTTAAGTTTATTATAACCTCTTATTTCTAATTTAAAAATTGAGTATTTAGTTTTTTGTATTCTTTAGTATATAGAATTTTATGAAATATAAATTTTATGGTAATTACTTGGTCTCATTAAAAATAACATAACCAAATTTCAATAGGTTGTTAAGTTTTTTTTTAAGTTGGTAAATAGTAAATAAATGTGTTTAAAATTAATGTCAGTAATCTAGTTTACATAATATTGATAATTAAAATTGAAACAAATTGATTATATTCATATTCTATGATATCATAGTGTATTTCTTCATTAGATTTACAAAATATTAATAATTATTTCATTAAAATTTCTTATATATATATATATATTCTATGATTAAATAATGTGGATGTTGAAATAATTACTATGATTGGATAATGTGGATGTTGAAATAGTTAAGTGTTTTGTTAAATTAAAATTTTTATGTTATCTATTTTCAATGATAGTGAAATGTTAAAAAAAGAAATCATGGTTAATAGATCTCTCTTTTATATTTATAATTTTTTTTTTAATGGATATAAATTTGTATACATTTTTATTATAGTGTTTACATTAGTATTTTGGCCATAGTATTTCTATTGAAAGCCATGTGTAGAGTGTTTTCAAAGGACCATTTTGGGAAATGTTTCTGGAAACAATTTTCTAACTCGGTATCTTGACACATGTGCCTTTTGTTGTAACTGGAAACTAGGATGCCGTTGCGCTAGTAATAGGTGGAGGGAGGTAACTCCCAGAGAAGCCCTCCTAGTACGCCCCAAGTCGGGTGGTTGACCATGTCTACATGAGGTTTTTAAAGTGGTCTAACGAGGGACCCCCCTTTGTTGACACTCTATTCATGCAACCTAGTCTCTTTCCTTAGTAATTATCCCATACACTTATTTTAACATTAGTTACCTTATAAGTTGTATCTACTTTAGCCCCTATCACACATAACACCTTCAAACCTTAGTTAATTTGGCCACTATATCATCCAACCCCTAGTCGCTATAATTATTATACCCTAAAACCTTTAACTATATCTCCACTACTCAATTAAATCCACTTTCTCTCTAACTTTCCTACTCTTCCCCAAATTCATAACCATCCCGATCTCTATCTCTTTCTCTCTCCCCAAACCCCCTACACCTAATCATCCCCCATCAACTCTCTCTCTCTCTCTCTCAACCCCCTACTTCTCCACCTACCCATAAATCATTCTCTCTATCTTACACTTATCCTCNCTCCTTCTCTCTCTCTCTCTCTCTCTAGCCATTACTAACAACCCATCTCATTTTTTCTCTCCCTTACTCCTCCACCCAACCCTAAACCCCACCCATTTTTATCTCCCACAACCCTCTCTCTCTCTCTCAGCCCCTCTTAATTCTTAACCCCATCTTTTCCTCTCTCTGAGTCACCCCTTATTATACCTCTTTAATTCCCTATTAATTCTTAACCTCATCTTAATTATTAACCCCATCTTTCCCTCTCTCCTATTCCTACCATAAACCACCCACCCATTAATCTCTCTCTCTCTCTCTCTCTCTCTCTCTCATCCTTACCCTCGCTCTATGTATGTCTCTTATAACCGTCCTCCCCTTACCACTAATCACCCTCCCATTTCCCACTTGCTCTCGCTTCCCCTATAACCCCATTCTCTTTAGTTTCCCTCCTCCTTCCTGAACCCCTAAACCCTTTGATCTCTATGTCTTTTTCTTCCCTAAAACCCTTGCTCCCCACAACCCCTAATGACCACCTCTCTCTCTCTCTCTCTCTCTCTCTC
>LPNX010022839.1:52112-74376 GCA_001517045.1 Pseudotsuga menziesii
CCTCTATCTCTCTTTCTCTCTCACACACCCACTCACCTCCATAGTCACACCCCTACCACTAATATTCTTCTTCCCTCTCTTTTTGTCTCTAATACTACTCCTAACCCTTATTAATTTCCTCTCTCTCTCTCTCTCTCTCTCTCTCATACACCTCCACTTATCCCTAAACCCCACCCATTTCTCTATCCCTAAACAACACATGCCTTCGATTTCTCTCTCCCTCTCGCCCTAAACTGACCCTCTCTCTCTCTCTCTTTATATATGTATATATATATCCCTAACCCACATACTCTCTCTCTGTCTCTCGCTAACCCCACCCCCCCTCTCTCTCTTTCTCTCGCTCACACACACTCGCCTCCATACTCCCACCCCTACCACTAATATTCCTCTTCCCTCTCTTTTTCTCTCTAATACTCCTCCTAACCCTTACTAACTTCATCTCTCTCTCTCTCTCTCTCTCTCTCTCTCTCTCTCTCTCACATACACCTCCACTTATCCCTAAACCCCACCCATTTCTCTATCCCTAGAAAACACATGCCTTCTCTTTTTCTCTCTCCCTCTACCCCTAACCCAACCCTCTCTTTCTTTCTATCTCTCCCTATATATTTATATATCCCTAACCCTGATCTCTCTTTCTCTATCTATCCTACTAGAACTAACCTAATGCTTCCACTTGATGTATATATATCCTGTTAGCCATAAGCCCTCGTTCTGTCTATGTGTCTACTAATACCACTAACTAATGAGTGACCATATCCCACCTTGTATACTCCAACCTCCCTACCCACACATCTCTCTCTACCTACCTACCTATCTATCTATCTATATCTATCTCTCCCTACCCCACACCCACCCACTCCTCAAGTATACCCACCTTCTCTCTAACTTCACTCATCCTCACCAAATCCATAACCCTTATGATATCTAGCTTTTATTTTCCAAACCATGCCCTCCCACTATTCTTAATCACTCCTCTCTCTCTCTCTCTCCACCCCCTACACCTCCGCCTACCCTAAATCCAACCCCTCTCTCTTTCCCTACTACTTCACACCCTCCACTATCTCTATTTAATCACTCCTCTCTCTCTCTCTCTCTCCACCCCCTACACCTCCGCCTACCCTAAATCCAACCCCTCTCTCTTTCCCTACTACTTCACACCCTCCACTATCTCTATTTATATCTCACACACAGTCACTTCCCTACTCCAACCCATACCACTAACCTATCTCCTCCCTCTTTCTATAATTCCCCTCCTCCCTAATCCTTTCTAAGCCCCCCCTCTCTATACCCTACTCCTCCACCTACACATAATACCCACCCTATCTCTCTCTTAAAATCATCAAACGCCCACTCTCTACCCCTCTCTATCTCTACCCTCACACTCTCTCTCTCTCTCTCTCTCTCTCTCTCCATATATATATATACTCCTAAGTCCACCATTTCTCTCTCTCTCTCTCTCTCTCTCTCTCTCAAACCCACTACTCCCACACATAGCCCTAATCCCCACCTCCCTTTCTCTCACGCTATTCCCTCACACCCCCCTCACTATCTCTTTCTATATGACAAACACACTCACCTCCTTAGAACAACCTTGGGGAGAGTTGCATCATACATCTTATTTTCTCCCTAAGCTTGATGATATTGAGTGTGATGACTTTAAGGCGATATTTAGTGAGAAAATTGGTACGCCTGTGGTCCCATTAGGCTCTCCTATAAGGTATGATGAAGGGAACATGGCTAACTTGTCACCAACTATAGCTATCAATATTTCTTGCATTCCTGGAAAGATTGAAAATGTGTACATTGGGGAATATTGTTCCCCCGATGAGATTAAAAAATACACCGAGCTTTTTAAATAATTTTGAGATGTGTTTTCTTGGTCGTATGAATAAATGCCAGGAATTTCCCTCTCATTATATAGCATGAAATTAAAACCTATACAAATGCTAAACATGTTCAGCAATTCTTGTGTGCAATGAATCCTAAGAAATCACCCGCTATTAAGGCTGAGATAGAGAAGTTACTCAAAGATGGCTTCATTTATCCTATTCCCTTGATGGAGTGGATGTCAAACCCTATTCCAGTGGATAAGAAGCAAGTAACAATCCATGTATGCACTGATTTTAGAGATTTGAATCGCACCTGTCCTAAGGATAACTTTCCCACACCATTTATTGATAAAACATTAGAGGAAATTTCAACTCAAAATGGGTCTTTTAACAAAAATTCAAATTCCATTTCATCATGTGTTAGCCAATGAAATTGCTTTAAATTTGAAATATTGTATAGATCTTAAACATTTTTTTAATATAAATTTGGGAATAGGTATCATAAAAAAAACTACTTTTTTTCTTTGTATTTTCGACATATCCCCCTGTGTTTTTGCATCTAACCAGTACCCACTCTGCATACTTTTTTATGGATCCCGCTACCCACTTGGCATACCTTTTCAGGTATTTTTTTTTAGGATAGCGGGGTCCATCAAAATTATGTCAAGTGGGTACTCATTGGATGCATAATTTAATTCCGCATCCAACAAGCTCTCCCAATCGAAATTTGAGTAAAAACAAGAGGAGATACGTCAAAAATATGAAACAAAATAGTTTTTTTCTTTTCTTCCTCCAAAATTAATAAATTTTATTTTATTATTTTAACTATTATTTTATTATTTTCCTTAGGAGGCCCATTTTGAGTTGAAATTTCCTCTAATGTTTTGGATAAGTGTGCGAGGAGCGAATTTTTCTCCTTTATGGATGAATTTTATTGATATAATCAAATTCAGATTAAACCCAAGGACAAACACAAGACTTCTTTTATTTTTCCTTGGGGTAATTTTATGTATCGAAAGATGCCCTTCGGACTTAAAAATGCTGGAGAAACATTTCAATGGGCTATGACCTTTTCCTTTCATGATCTTAAAAATATTATTGAAGTGTATTTGGATGACGTAGTTTCTCACTCTCGTATGAGGGTGCATCATCGTTATCATTTGCTTTTGGTTTTCGAAAGATGCCACTGTTATCAAATTTGGTTAAATCCTCATAAGTGCATATTTTGCATGAAGGTTGTTCATTTACTAGGGTTCACTGTGTCCAAGGAAGGTAGAAGGGTTGATCCTTTGAAGGATTAGGCAATACTTCAATTGTATCCCCCATGTAACATTATACATATTTTGTGTTTGCAAGGTATGGCAAACTTCTTGCAAAGATTCATAGTAATTTTTTCCAATTTGGCTAAAGGATTCATGTGTTTGTTGAAGAAAGAAACTATGTTTATCTTTGATGAGTGATCCTAGGAGTCTTTCGATTCTTTGAAGAGAGCCTTGGCATCATCCCCCATGCTTAGTCCACCTGACTATAGCTATAATTTTTTTATATATGTGGACACATATCAAGAGATGATTGGTATGGTATTGGTTCAAGAGGATGAGGATCTTCATGAACATGTCATCTAATATCTTAGCCAAAACCTTATTGATGTGGAGCTTTTTTATACCCATGTTGATAATTTGGCCTTGGCTACCATTCATGTGGTTCAATGTTTGAGACATTATATCCTTATTTGCCAGACTTTTTTCATAGCTCACATTAATCCATTTCAGTTCATCCTCACTAGAAGGATGATAGGGGGAAAGTATAATAAATGGATTGTGATATTGCAAGAATTTGACCTTGAGTTTGTTTCGACAAATTCAAAGAAGTCATTGATTTTTGCTGAGCTTATATCCAATTTTCTGAGTTTGGATGAGGGAGAGGTTCATGAGGACTCGTTCATTGATGAGCACAAATTTCTCATCTCGACTATGGACCCATGGTATGCGGAAATTATTGTTTACTTGCATACCTTGAAGGTTCCTTCTTACCTCTTACAAGATGAGCGTCGACAACTATGTCATGTAGCAAATAATTACCTCATTATGGATAACACTTTGTACCGTCATGGGGTTGATTCTATTTTGTGTCATTCCTTAACTCATGAGGAGGCTGAGGTGGTTTTGAATGATTTCAACGGAGGGGCGTGTGGTGGTCATTTATCTGGGATTTCTACACTTCAAAAGATTTTGAGAGCAGGTTGTTTTTGGTTGTCCATATTTAAATATTGCATTAATGCGGTCAAGAAGTGCCACCCATGCCAGGTATTTGCATGGAATATGCTCTCTTGTCCCACCCATTTTCATTTGCATATCACCACTAGTCACTTCACAAAGTCAGGGGTCGATTTTATGGATTGCATCCCAGCCTCAACTATGGGGCACCATCATATTACTATGGTTGTTGATTATTTCATGAAATAGGAAGAGGATATTCCAACAATTAAATCCGATGGAAAGGTAGCCGTGGATTTCATATTCAACCAGATTATCACCCGGTTTAGTATTCTGAGGGAGCTTGTCACTGACCATGGTAGAAATTTTTAGAACAAGATGATGGAAGAGTGTTCTTTGAATTTATAGTATAAGCAAGATCATTCCTCTTCTTACTATCCTCAAGTGAATGGACAGGTTGAAGGAGTGAACAAGTCACTTAAGTCCATTCTCCAACGAACCATTGCACAAAGAAAGACCAATTGGCATATTATGTTATATCCTTATTTGTGGGCTTCTTGAACCTCGATCAATACTACCACTATTTTTTCTCCTTATCAACTTGTGCATGGGGTGGAGTTGATTTTACAATTCAAGTGCAAAATCCCTTCATTGAATCTAGTTGTGGAACTTTTACCAAACAATTTCGCATTGGAAGAGAGTTTGGTCCACTTGGAGAAGCTTAATGAGAAAGATAAAGATGATTTAGTGGCTCTTGAGGTTAACAAGCATCGCATTAAGGTCCAGTAGGATAAGTTTTTCTATCCTAGGAGTTTTAGTGAAGGTGAATTGGTTCTCTTGTGGAACCAAGCTAAGGAAACCTTAGGGGTAGGAAAGTTTAATCCCATGTTCCATGGGGATTATGTCATTAAACAGGTATTAGAGAAAAGTTCCTACGAGTTGGTCGATTATGAAGGGACAGCCTTGATAGAGCCCAGAAATGGGCTCTATCTTAAGAAGTATTATGCATGATTTTCAGTTGAGTCTAGTTTCTTGTATATTATTGTACATTTTCATAACGTAGTTTCGGTCTTCTTATGGTGATCAAGTTTTTTTACTTGCTTCCATTTGTTGTGGCATATGTCAACAGAGTCTTTGGTTTATGTAGGATTTGTTGATGGTGCAAGCTGCAGCACTCAAAATGAGCTTCAGCTTCTTGGTTGATTTGTACTCCTATGGTTCAGGAATTTTATTTAGGAGGGGTTTGTCTATGGAATTAATTGAACAATGTTGCATATTATAGTGTCATTATCTAGTTATTGCATGATTCCATTTCACATGGTGTTCACTCTCTTGAGGTGCTTCTTGATTTGCAGTTAGTGGTTTCAAAGCTTAATGGCTTGTATCATGTTAGGGATCCAACTTTGTTACAAAGGTTCTTGCATGTCAGGTTGCTTGAAAAACAATTTGAGAACATAACATACATCCATATTACACAAAATTTTAATCAAGTTTCCTATTCATATGCTAACTATGTACTAGATTGTCATTTGTTGCACAAACCATGAAGCATTCACAAAAAGAATTTACACATGTAAATAAAATAATAATCAATCATCATAGGTATTTTTCATTAAATATATGTCCAAAAATGTGGTTTCATAATACATAAGTGTAATATACAAAAATGGAGCTTTTGATCCACTGATATATACTACACGGTCATATAAAAATACACCCCAAGCCTCTAAGCATGTCAAGTAGGAGGGTGCTAATAATGGTAGCACACTACGACTCTAGCTATTCGAGGAAATAAACAAACCCATGGCCATGGTAATCCAACCACATGGTGCTGCATGGCCTCAGGAAATTATTTTAGTTGTGGCATGGGAACTCTATGCGTCAAATGAATTCTTTGGAGCATATGCTATGCATCCACACCCATGATCTCATCTCCTCTTCCCCTTCGTCGATGATGAGGGAAACCATCTAGTCATTATGGTCCCACATATGCATGTAAATGATAGAGTATCACTATATGTCATCACACCAAAAACATGTATTTTTTATTCCATATATCAAAAAACACAAAAAATTAAAAAAATAAAAATAAAATTGAGTCGTGATTTGTTACCTATCTTTCCATATGTAGATCCTAGTGGTATGGGCATGTCTGGGTCTCCACCTCCTGCATAGTGATAGTCATCTATGGCGATGATTTGTCTACACCACCAGAGAAAGAAGTCTATTGGGTAGGGGTTTGCCACCCGCCCCCCTCCTAGTCTCTCCATGACGGTTTCCCCTCATAACTGAGCTAAATCTCAAACTCCATGTGGAGAAATATCAGCTCTAGGGCTTAGCCCCAGCACACGCTCAAAAAATAAAGCACTCAAGATGTTTCCATAGAAAAAGTTCCTCACCCACCCCATATTGCAGTCAGTAAGCTATTGTTTCATGTGATCAGTAGTGAGGTAATCCAATCATATATTGTGGGACACATACACTCCATTGTATATAACATTAGAGGCCTTGAATCCTAGTGGAGAGATGCCAATATTGCTATCCTTCCCAGTGCCAACAATATGGCGTTCAACCTGAGAGTTTTGATCGATTTTTTTAGGATTTGATTCCCATCCTTATCCATATCTAGGACAGAATACATATAAATCTACTCATCTATAGTGATCCTACCTCCTATCCCATGAGACCATAGGTTTACCACCTCCCCTCTATGGGACAATCCTATGATAAAGTAAATGTCCTCAACCTCGAGGTTGAGGGGAATCCCATCTAACTGAAAAGTCTCTAAGTTAGGATCCCAGTAATCCAGTAGCAGCTGGAGTAGCCTTGGATTTACCCTTAAGATTCCAAGGAACCAAAACTTGTATAATCCACAAGCCCTTAACATTTGTTGATCCATGATATCAGCCTACATAGCCTCCTCAACATCACCATGTTCATGTTCTCTCCACTCTAGCACCATCCTGCACAAATATTGTCATGTTTAATGAGATTTTGACCTTTCATTTACCATTTATGGCCCTATATGCAACTATTTTTAAAATATCCACATATGTATGTGGGTATCATGGTCTTTTCTATGTATACCCAGCTCTATACAAGGAAAAAGACACGATTTTCACGTGGGATGAAGTGCATTATTTGGGATGGCCCAAATTAAAAATTTGACCACCAAATTTCAAAATAAATGCATGGAAATGGAGGAGAAGGGCTTGATGAGTTACCTAGACCAAACAGGGAGTGATTTTGCTGGAGGATGCTCCCGAAATCAGCTTCTGAAGTTATGAGTACAAAAGCACTATGGTGGGTAAATTTTCATATGGTATGAAATTTTTTATTTTTTCACTATTTTATAGAAAAAATTTAGAAATGTTTACCCACTTTCTATAGTTTTGACTTGTTTTTTACCATTTTTTTACTGATTTGACTAATATGGTGTTGTAGGGGCCCATTTTGAGTGCATTTTGACCAAGTATTTGATCTGTTCATGGCTAGTATAGGTATAATGTCTGAACTGACATATAGGTTAGGATTTCACATCCTCCTGCATTTTGCATGAACTTATGACCATTTCATTTTAACCTTAGGTATGAACCCATACTATGATATCACATAACCTTCGTGCTATTGTTAGAAGTGGTATTGTGTGAATGGTAGAGATTCCCTATACATGGGTGCCCTAGCTAGATCCTTTTTTTCATTTGGTTCCCATGTTGAGTTTCCTCCTTTAGCTTGTGGGAGTCCCTTTTTAGTCCCACCATGTCCTTGAGCAAGAGCTTCATACTCCTCTTGAACTTTATGTTGGATTTTCCCCATAGGGACTCCCTTGTATATGTTAAGTTCTAATTGCATTTCATAAGTTTTTCTTTCCTTCTTGAGCTTTACATCAACTCCCTAACTTCGAGTTATCATCCATATATCTTGAGCTTGTCTCATGTCTATCTAAGTAGATCCTTCTACATATCCTTTGTTGCTTGATCACCCCTTTACCAAGAGGAGACTTTCCCCTAAGTGTCATTATCCTACACATGTTTCCTTACATTGAGCATAGGTATGTTCCACTACCTGTAACTATCTTGCATGTCCCTGACACTCGTCTACTCATAGATATGTACTATATAGCACTTTTATTGTTTTTCAAGCTTTTAAAAATATACAAAAATTCCAAAAAAAAACAAAAAAGCATAAAAAATATGAACAATAAAATATGTGATCTTTGGTAGCAGTCGAGTCGTGTCTCCTTCAAATAGAGCACTATATATCACATCCATTGGTTGGGTTATTAGTTTACTTTAGGAGTTGTACTTGTTACTCTGATTTTATCTCCACCGACTGGTTACGCTTCTAGTCTCCATGGAGCCTCTATTGATCCCTCATGTGTCATAGATATGTCTGAGTTTTCATATCGAGTCCATGTTGTCTACCTTTAATCACCATTTTTCTTATGCTCTTGTCCGAAGGAAGTTGAAGCCAGAGTCAACCATTCCTCAGTTATCTTGACTTTGCATGTCAACCATTCTAGGTACTATTACTCGTTGATGCACATATTGTTCATTTAGTTCTTACACATTATACAATGTTGATGAGTACCTCATGTTGGTTGATGGGAGATGCCTTAATTCCCTCCTAGTGGATTCCATTCCATCGACATCAAATAATTTATTCTGGAATAGGAGTCTAGAGTAATTTGAGTGCCTTGAGACTTATAGTCATTAGTGGTAGGTTATCTCACCATTGATAGTTTTGGGAATACATCAATGTCCCCTGATCAAAGGATTCTTTCAAGTGTTCAACCTTGACACATCTATTCAAACTTGTTAGATTGCACTGCATACCTTGATTCCCATTATCATTATTAGTGGTTTATCTCGCGTATGTTAATGGTATACATCAATGACCGGTAATTAGATGATGGAATACTATCTTTGACCTCGACACCTCTATTCACATAGTAGGACACGTACTCATAGTAGTTTGTTTAGAATACCTTCTAGCTTGGTGGCATCCCATATATGCTACCTCCTTGATAATGCTAGTATTCATGAGATTTCAGCTTTCATGATCATGATTCCATTATTTCCAGTGTATATTGTTAAATTTTCATATGATAAGCTAGATCATTAGTATTTCATTTCAAATTCATAAAAAAGCATATAAACAGGATCACTGAAATATAGACAAGCACAACCATACAAAAGGAACAAAAAGATTTATCCTGTGAAAACCCTAACCCGGCAAAAGCTTCCTCAATATAGATGCCCCAAAAATATAAAATGTAAAACCAACAAGGAGATCAAAGCCTGATCTTCCTCCTTCTTCAGCTACTCTTCTCTTCTCCACTAAATGCGCTACACAAGTGAGTGTGTGTGTCTCAAATTAGGAGCACCACACCTCTATTTATATTCATCCATTCACTTTAATTAACTCATTCGACATGTAGGCTCGAGTTAAATCATGTAGACTCGAGTTACACATGTAGGCTCAAGTAACCACACTAGGGTGCTAATGACCCACCTTTACAATTAGAGGGGACTACCTCATGACTCTTATTAGTTCTTTTGATTAGGAGCATTGGGATACAAGTGGTTCTCCTAGTAGGACCATAGGGGACCACAAAAAGATACATATAGAATATTCTTTGAAGTTACAATATTCCAACACTCCCCCTTAATGAGAAGGGTATTCTACAACAACATCAACAACAACAATAGTAGGAGAGAGAGATCGAGGACATCATCAACATCATCAAGGTAGTACATCTATAAATCATTGGAAGCTTTTCAACATCATGTAGTCTTCAGTAACAGCAACACTCTGACTGTTTTGATCTGCAACAACTTCTTTAACATACAACATCATCATCATCATCATATTCTGATCTTTTGATTAGCAACATCATCAACATCATCATCAGCACTTTAACCTTTTTATCAACAACATCTTCAGCACTTTGACCTTTCAATTAGCAACATCTTCAGCAATATCTTCAGCACTTTGACCTTTTGATCAACAACATCTTTAGTACTTTGACCTTTCTATCAGCAACAACATCATCATCATACCCTGATCTTTTGATCAGAAATGTCATCATCATCATACTCTGATCTTTCGATCAGATACATCATCATCAAAACATCATCATCATCAAAACATCATTATTATCAAAACATCAACATCATCAAAAATATCAACATCATCATCATCAAAATATAAACATCAAAATATCATCATCATCACACTCTGATCTTTCAATCAGAAGCATCATCATCATCAGCAACAAGCTGCAAACCATAGTACAAAGAAAAAGAATCCTTTGGATCTCTTTTGGACTTAAAGTCTAGGGATGATGCAATCCTACCACCTTCTCGATGATTGAAGTTCACCAGATCTGTTCTGAACCGAAGTCCAAGGATGATACAATACTGCCACCTTCTCGATGACCGAAGTTCACCGGATCTGTTCTGAATCGAAGTCCAAGGATGATACAATCCTGCCACCTTCTTGATGACCAAAGTTCACTAGATCCATTCTGAACTGAAGTCCAAGGATGATACAATCCTTCCACCTTCTTGATGACCAAAGTTTACCGAATCCGTTCTGAACTGAAGTCCAAGGATGATACAATCCTGCCACCTTCTTGATGAACGAAGTTCACCGGATCCATTCTGAACCGAAGTACAAGGATGATACAATCCTAACACCTTCTTGATGACCGAAGTTCACCAGATCCGTTCTGAACTGAAGTTCAAGGATGATACAATCCTGCCACATTCTCGATGACCGAAGTTCACTGGATCCATTCTGAACCGAAGTCCAAGGATGATACAATCCTGCCACATTCTCAATGACTAAAGTTCACCGGATCCATTCTGAACCAAAGTCTAAGGATGATACAATCCTGCCACCCTCTCGATGACCGAAGTTCATCGGATTCATTCTGAACCAAAGTTCAAGGATGATAAAATCCTGCCACATTCTTGATGACCAAATTTCACTGGATCCATTCTGATTCAAATTCCAAGGATGATACAATATTGCCACATTCTTGATGACTGAATTTCACCGGATCCATTCTAAACCGAAGTTCAAGGATGATACAATCCTGCTACATTCCCAATGACCGAGGTCATCGCATCACTTCTGGACATATGTCCTAGGATGATAAAATCCCTCTTTATTCTCGAAGACCGAGGTCTCTGAATCATTTTAGGGAAAGTGCCTAGGGATGATACAATCCCACTGCAACATCACTACTCCCCCTTTCGAGGAAGGTCTTTTCGAACCACACCAAGCTTGTCTCGAAAGTGTTCAAACTTTACTTGGGACAAAGGCTTCGTTAACATATCATCATCTAAAGCATCATCATCTACATATTCAGTATGTGGATACTGAATTATCACCATCTGTATCTCCAGTATGTGAATATTGAAAGCATCATCACCTCTATATTCAGTATAGAAATATGGAATCACCATCATCTAAATCTACAGTATGTAAATACTGAAACATCATCTATATATTCAGTATGGGAATACTAATATCATCATCATCTATATCTTCAGTATGGGAATACTGAAATATCATCATCTTTATATTCAGTATAGAAATATTGAATCACCATCATCTGTATCTATCTTCAGGTCAAAGGGACCTGATATCAGCTTCCAAAGCCATATGGCTTCACAACTTAGCAGAGCAATCTACTATGTATTCTGCTTCAGCCATGCTAAGAGAAACACTATAATATTTCCTGTTAAACCATGAACTCATAATAGACCCAAAAGCATCTCCATGATGTGCTTTTCCTGTCTGAGATACTTCCAGCTCAATCTGGATCTGTATAGGCATACAATCTGTAGTCATGGTTTCCATCATAGTATAGACCAAAGTCTATAGTCCCTTTCAGATATCTCATCACATGTTTTGCAGCTACTAGGTGAACCCGTATTGGTTGAACAAGATATTGACTTAAGGTGTTCACAGCAAAACAAATGTCTAGTCTAGTATTTGATAAGTACATCAATGACCCAATGATATGTCTGTAATGAGTCACATCCACTAACTCTGATGAGTCATTAGCTAACAGCTATAGGTTGGAGTCCATGGGTGTGGCCATGGCTTTTCATTCCAACATATTGAATCTCTTCAATATCTCTACCACATACTTTCCCTGGTTGAGAGAGATTTCTTCTGAAATTTGCCATACTTCCAGACCTAGGAAATAATGCATTAACCCAAGGTATTTCATCTCAAATTCTTTTGCTAGTTTCTTCTTGCTTTCCATGATCTGTTTCTCATTCTGTGTCAAGAATAAGTCATCCACATATAATAACAGGATGACAGGTTCATCTTCTACAACCTTGTAGTAAAGGTTAGGATCGACTTTACTATTGGCAAAGCCCATGCTCATCAGGAAAATATCTATTCTTCCATACCAAGCTCTGGGATCTTGCTTCAGGCCATAGAGGGCCTTCTTCAACTTGCATATGTGAGTCCATCTGTCTTCAACTTCAAATCCTTGTCACTATTTGATGTAAAACTCTTCCTCAACCATTCCATTAAGGAAGGCTTGTCTTTACTTCATCATGGAAGAAACTACCATGATAGTTCTGAAGGAAGTGTACCTTACTTCCTGGATTAAGTGTCTCTTCATAATTAATTCCCTCTTTCTGAAAGAAACATCTAGCCACAAGTCTTTCCTTACTTCTATCAGCAACATATTTTATCTTGCAAATCCATTTGGAAGATACCACATTCTTTCTTTCTGGTTTGAGTACTGTATCCCAAACATAATTCTAGTATTCTTTCATCATAACATCTTCCATGAGTTCATCTTGTTGGGTCATCAACATATCCTAGTATTATGCATTCAACCTTGAAGGTTGGAACCCACTTTACTCTTGGTAGAGTCTCGATCCATCACGAAGTTATCCATCATGTCGTACCATGTTGAACTCGGATATCTTTTGTAGTCACTCCCCCTGAAGTGGAGTATCATATTCCCTCTTCATTCTGTACAGGTGGTTCTATGCTTGATATATACTGGTCAATAGAGTATGTCATGTCATAGTCTATTCTTTCTAAGGCAAATCATGAACCTTGCTTTGTACACTTGTTCTTGTAGATCCATATGGAGGATACTACGTACTTCCCTTTATGTCCCATGATCAACTGTTATTATTTGATCATAGCTTATTTCATAGCATTATTTTCTTCATCTTGAGTTATCTCTCATACCCATGGTGGTCTTCATCCTTCGAGGTGGATCTACCGCTCTCTAAAGCTCTTTCTTCCATCATGGTGTCTCTAACCCTAGGAACTTCATATTTTATTGCAGTGAATCTTGAATTGTCATCACTTGTTCTTCGAAATAAGTCTCATCCTTCTTGTAGGATATTGTACAGGACCTTTCCTACAATTGAAATGCACCATCTGCATGGTTAGAACTATTTCATAAAACATATGCATAATGAAAAATTCTTATGCAGCATGCAACTGTTTAGCCAATACAACATTCGTCCATATCTTTAATGCAAACAATCTATCATGCATAACACATCAACTGAATATAATCAAATGTATAACAAAACAATATCATGAAATGATAATTGAATACTTATATTTTATTTTTTTCATGGGTAGAATCCATCTTGATCATTCTGCTTTATCATCTTCTTCATTCATGAAATCATCATTTCTTATCCAAATGATAAGATGAATAAGAGGTTCTTCAAGAATTGAGTTCTTCATATTCCTCATCGTATGAGGAATCTTCTTTGAATGGTGAGAGCTTGATCTTCAATTGCTCCCATCTTCTTCTTCTCTTTTTATGAGTCGAGCTGAAAGTAATCACTTCCTTCTGGCATACATTCTTTGCATGAATGAATCCCACGATCCTGGGAGGCCATTCAAGGTGGCTATCATCACTTCTTCTTTTACTTCTTCAATTTTTTTCTTAAGGTCATCTTCCAATGTATGCTATTTCCTTCAAATATATTGGTCAATGAATCAAACATCTATTTTGGTGTATTTAGGGAAGACACTTGTGGTACAATTTGATCCGTGACTGAATCAACAATGATCTTCTTGGCCTTTACCAAGTTCTTCTGGTGTAAGGCTTTGAGCCTCATCTCCCTCTGGAACCTCTCTACTCATGTAGGTGTCCCATTCATTTTATTCAAAGAGATCAAATACTTCCATGCTTGGAATTTGTCAACTTCATCAATCTTATCATCAAGCTGATGTGATAGATCACTTTGAAATGATAACCTCAAATGAACATATCAAAAGATTAGATCTTACCGATTTGAGGTGTTTGTTCTGCTTAGGAGCTGCCTGATCTAGGGTTTGTCAAAGAAACCCCAATTTTCAAAACTTGGAATATTTCAAATATGATTGTATAGAAATATATATCTCTTCAAATGTACCTCTCCAATGTACTCCTTTTCTAAAAACAGTAGAGGGAATCTCTCAGAACAGGGAGCCCTAGTTTTCCAATTTCTTCTGCTGAAATGCCTGTCCCTGTTTACGTGATATCTCTAAAATTACTTCTCCTATATCTCTGAAATTTTTCACTAAGGTAACATCACATCTTCTTGATCCAAAACCATAGTTTTTATTAGAATTGGTTTCACCAATTGGGATTTATGATCCTTTTCCTAATATGACCTGTTACAGGACTCTTCAGAACAGCGAAATTGTACGGCTTGCCACATGTCACTGTTTCATATTCTGGTTCTAAAATTTGGAACAAAGAAATTTAGTTCTGTTATATTTTTGTAACAGCTTTATAAATTCCATTTGGACCTCTGTAGCCCAATCTACAGCAATTCTCCCTAGGTGTCCTGTTTAGGGATGAATTCTGGAAAAGGCTGGAACCCTATCTTCGAGGGATCATATCTCCCACAATATAGAGAATATGAGGCTGAATTTTGGACAAAGTGTACATTAGTATTTTATATTCAGTCTCTGAAATTTTTAGCTCCTGATACTTTCACAATATCAGGATATATCGAATGTACCAAAACTTAGCAGTTTTAGTATTTAGGGTTTTTCTAGTTCGGGGTCAAACTAGGGTTTGACTTTCCTGAAGTTTCACCCAACCAAATTTCTTGATCCAGGTCTCTAAAATTAGATTTTTATGAGGATAAAAATCCTATTCTAGGCTCACTAAAAAATTCCTCTTCTATAGAAGGCCCTAATTTTCCGCACCAAAACTAAAAATGCTCGAAATCGAATTCCACTTCGACAAAAAGATGCGCCCTTCAATGGAGAGTCAGTCTAGCCTTCTTTTTCTAATCAATTGTGGATAGAGACCCAAAAAGTAAGAAGCCATAGATTCTATAGCTACACAATTTCTTCTTTCATGGTGGCTCTAATACCATTTTAAATTTTCATATGCTAATCTAGATCATTAGTATTTCATTTCGAATTCATAACAAAAGCATATAAACAGGATCACTGAAAGATAGACAAGCACAACCATACAAAAGGAACAAAAAGATTTATCCTGGGAAAACCCTAAAGGGAAAAACCCAGCAAAATCTTCCTCAATATAGATACCCCAAAAATATAAAAGGTAAACCCAACAAGGACATCAAAGCCCGATCCTCCTCCTTCTCCAGCTACTCTTCTCTTCTCCACTAAATGCGCTACACAAGTGAGTGTGTGTGTCTCAAATGAGGAGCACCACACCTCTATTTATATTCATCCGTTCACTTTAATTAACTCATTCGACATGTAGGCTTGAGTTAAATCATGTAGGCTCAAGTTACACATGTAGGCTCAAGTAACCACACTAGGGTGCTAATGACCCACCTTTACAATTAGAGGGGACTACCTCTTGACTCTTATTAGTTCTTCCGATTAGGAGCATCGGGATACAAGTGGTTCTCTCTGTAGGACCATCGGGGACCACAAAAAGATACATATAGAATATTCTTCGAAGTTACAATATTCCAACATATATTATATATCTTCATCTATTATCTTGATATATTTTATATTGTACGTGGAAATGACCACACACAAAACTTTGTATATCATGCCTATTCATGGCCATTGTACTCTTATGTATCCGAGACTGTTACATGTATTTGTAGTCACATGCAGAGATTGATTATTGTATTATACTGATGAGTTTCAGGTTCTTCCACCTGGTATTCATTACTCCACTTCTGGGATGGATTCTATAATGTATTTTGGCCATCATGTTACCCCTCTCACCTTAGACATTAGGAGGCATTTGTTATAGCTGATTTTACCACACCAGGTAGATCACACATTGATGGCCTTCCCTATCCCTCTGTAGACTCCTTGAACCCCATGGACTTATATTATTCTTTGATTTTCCAAGATCATCCCAAAAAATTTCATGTTTATACATATACGCAACTTTTAAAGACGGGTAGATAGAGATTTTGACATCAAACCCGCATACATTGGGATGTGTGCAAAATGACAAATATTTTTGGAGTTTTCCTCATTTTAGTCTAAATAAATTAACTCTTGGCCTTTCAAATGCCTTGAGAATTCTCAGATTCGACCCTCCATTACCTATTTGGAGTGATATATAATGAACCCCTTGGATACATTGAAGGAGAGAGAGATTGAAGAGCAAGGAAACTATAGTCCATTGTTTCTTCATCTTTGCTTATACTTGATTTTGTATCCCTTTGTCCCTTGGAGCACATAGTGGTATTCCCAACATTGCCTTTGCTTTGTGATATTTCTATAAAGATATGGAGGATTGAAGTGGTGGAGGCCTAGCTAGAGGAATTGGTTTCTCCGGTTCGCAGAAGTGCCGATAGAGTTTGTCACTATTATATCTCTGATTTATTAATAGAAATATCTTTTCCAGTCCAATTCATGTGCTTTTTGAATATGAATATTGAATCCATGGATGTATTTTATTTTTGATGCATGATTGGCTATATATGTTAGAGTAGTGCTAACACATCTATATATATCATGCTTTCTTTATTTGTTGTTGTTGAGAGAAAATTATAATTTCAATTGCAATGGAAAAGCTCAACGGGGATCTACTTCAATCATCTGGAACAAGGTATGGTCTTATGTCCCTTAGTGTTAGATTTGATTATTGCTCTTGTGTATTAATAAATATTGATTTTTGGTTTCATACTATCTGGTGTGGTACCCCCAAGGCATAGGAAGTTTCTCTCCATAATAGAATTGGAAACTATGTCGGGGAGGTTCCTACTTATTTTTGTTTGGGGATTAGGTATTCAATGTTCTTGAATTGCTCTTTATTTCTCTGTTTCTGTGTCGGGTCTAGATGTATGTTTTCCTAATAACCTAGGTCTAGGGGGTTACCAACATACTCATGACTTGTACACAGTTTGACTCTAAAAGCACAGAATAGGAAATAGGAAAGTAATAGGACTTACTTGTATTAAACGAAGGTTGATCCTCGCTATCTTCTTCCTCTCTGATCTACTTCCAAAGTCTCCAGGATAGTTCCTCTTTCACCTGTTAATAAACACTCTTCCAAATACAAAGCAATTCATATATATAGATGCAGGTTAGGAAAATCATATATCATATTGAAATGTAAACATTTACCAATCCACAGAATATGAAACACATATGGAAGAAGTAATATCTTTATTAACAATAATAGAAAGAGTTTAGGTTACAACCCAATGTCTGAACAAGGACTCCTCTGTCACCAAAGGATTCTGAGTTTCTCTGCTTCAAAGATTTCTGTAGACAATCCACCAGTATAACTTTGCTCTCCAAGTATATATCTCCAACCCCCTCCCCAAGGCCTCTATTTATATGGATGAAATGAGGAGTTCTCGAAGGTTAGGGAGGTTGTGGCAGTTAAGAAGATTAAGTTAAATGAGTAAACTAATCTTCCATTAGCGCGTGTTTTTAAATATTAATTTTGAGGAAACCATACGCGGGTCTGTAGTAGAGAAACCCGCGTATGATACGCGACTCTATACAAGTGCAACCCACGTATACATGTATGCGCAACCTGCTGAACATGATACTTGCGTATGATGCACGAGATGCCAATAGATATAGTCACGAATGCTACTCAAAATCTCAAAATGGAAAAGTAATCAGCTGGGCATATAGGCAATGTATTTCATCATCAACCAAGGTATAATGAAACTAGGCAAACCTCAATCCATAAGTGTCCTTTTGTGTGTCGATATGAGGGATATCAGCACTCAGATGGAGAGGTGCCATTCAGGTGTATAACAGATGCCCCCTAATGTGTGAGGTCAGAGGGAAATGATGGCCGAAATACATTATAATAGTTAACTCTGGAGAGAACTCAGAAATACAGTGGAGCAGAAGGAGTACCTGAAACAAATACATAGTAATGTCAAATACAAAGTTACATCTGAGGATGCTATGTTCAATTTGCTGGAACACTAGCTCCTTTACAATATTTGAGTACATCATATGATACGGGTAAAAACCACGTATTTACAAAGGTGGAGCGAAGCCACAATACAATAATGATGAGTCTTCAAAGATCTGGAAGCCGGATATAGAAATGGAACATAGTCTTGCACAACTTAGTTCATAAGTGAGGAACTAAGGTCTTCATAAAAGATCCCAAAGAACCAGTACAATCCAAGCCATGTGAATAAGGGTAAGCTGAATTCAAACATGGAAAGGATTCAATAGTTTGTCAACCAATAGATGATAATTGAAAACTAAAGCAAAGGAGTTCACCAATGATGAAAGTGAATCCAGAGGTACCATCATCAAAAACTCTAGGTCTTCATCATTAGGAAGTACTGAAACGGAACCATACTGTGATAGGGAAGGAAATAGATCCTCCAACAAATCACAAGAGTGACTAGGAACTGGGCAAAAGAAGGGAGACACAAGTAAATGGATAACAGATATAACAATGATAGGATCAGGTGATAAATCAAACATTGAGTATAATCCTTAAACAGTGAGCATGACACAGAGATGACCCAAGGCGGCATACAACAGATAGATAGAACAACTAGACTTATCTGTCATGTAGGAGACATGAGCAGATTCCCCAGGTATAATGGACAAGAGGAGGAGTCAAAAACTCAAAGTGATAGCTGAACACAAGTGTATACTGGAACATGGATATCGGAAGGCAAAGAGTGCTATGTTCAAGGATGACATGCTGCCATTACTTAAAACAAGAGAAAACTTCTTCCTTACCTTCCCTGTTAAGTTTTAACGAGTCCAGGAAATCCAGCTCAGTTCCCTCTTCATTTTTTAACAAGCTTGAAGAGATGGGAAAATAATGCTTGATACACTGATCCGTGGATTTAATGAGCCCAAACTAGTACATGCTCATGCAGTGTTTTCATGTTTAGAGAGTCTAAAAACTCCAAAGAAGACTCTAGGGGGGTCCTTTTTCGTCCAATTTAGTCTCTTGAGGCCGAAAAAGTATAAAACAAACCACAAAAGAACTCTCTTAACTTTCGAAGAAGAAAAGGTGAACCTTTTTTGTACTTAGTCGGGAAGGTCTGAAAAAGGTTAAATTACCACCTACCCAATGCTCCTTCCATAACATCATAAAATAGCTTGAGTTTTATGAGTGTGAAGGAAAGCAAGATCACTCGGAAAGATCCATTTGGTTACGAGAAATGGGGCTTACAACAATAAACTTGTTGTTTTGTTCTTGAGTGTTTAACGAGCATGACAAAGACACAAAGTACGCTCGGAATATTTTTCATGTTTGGGTCCAAATCACATAAAAGAGAAAACTAAGCTCATACCAGATGTTCCTTTTCCGTAAATTTAGTCCCTCAGGTCCGGAAAAGTGATAAACCTATACCTGAGAATACTCTTCTCAATTCCAAAGAAAAGAGAGCGATCCTTTCTCGTATTATTCCGCATGGTTCGAGAAAGAGATAACCTACCACCAATGTGGATGCCCATTCACATATTCTTAACGAGCCTGAACGGACAAGTTTACTCGACAGTCAAGTCTATTTTGAAGGAGTCAGACCTGGGCCTAAAGAAACTCCATAGGGAGGGGAGTCCTATAAAGGGATAGCTTGTAAAGAGAGATTCAGAAGAATCTCTATTTGGCATGAAAAATAGCTATGAGGAAACCCCTGGGCCTGAAACAGTGACGGAATGAGTACCAAAGGATGGCAAAGGCATATAAGGATGATACTCATGAAATAGGGATCCTAGCCACGGAAGAACAATGGTAGAGACAAGGGACTAATGGCTTAAAATACCATAGTCCGTGGCAAAATGTTGCATACTAAGGTTAATGTGGAGTGATAATTTGCCAACATGTGTTGGGAAGAGAAAAAACCACCCTATAGAAGCATCAACACTTTGAAATAGTTAGTAAACATGTTCCAAGGCACAAAAAGGGATGGTATTAATCAATTGACGTTTCAAACTATAGAGAAAACCTACTTTACGAAATAATTTTTCTATAAATAGTTTGAAAAACAAAACATTTCGCACCATTGCACTTTTTGAACCAAAAAGTAAAGTTTTACCCTCTAACTTTGATTGCTCATTGTGGACAATTGGACCGGTGGAATTCAAATCCATCAGTGTCAGATAAATATACACCTTGTGCTCTTTAATTTCATCCAAACAAATTTTAGAATTAATGGTCAATTCAATTTAATTCATCAATATAAAAGATGGCAAAATGTATACGCGGGTTGCTGCATAGTAAAGCCACGCATATGCGTTTGATGCGTCAGTTGTTGAATAGGGAAGCCGCGCATGACTCGCGAGCTGTCCCAATGGATAGTCGCGCATACTGCGCCATAGCTAAAAGCTTTAAAAATAGGTCAAATTTTTAAATTTTTATGATGAATTACTGAATCACACTATGTGTTTTTTGTCAGGAAAATATGGTGCTGGAGTGGAGGGAGAAGGAACATGAGATGATGGACCAAGCAGCTTTCCAAAGCCCACCTACTATCCAAGAATTGTGGAATAGTGGGCTATTCAAGTTTTTCTGCACATCACCCATGCAGGCCAATGTCCGCATATTAGAGTTCTTGGTCAGTTATTGGGACCATGACCTGGGGATGTTCAACATCCAAGGTGAGACTTTGCAGCTTACCGCAGAGGACATCTATTTCATTACCGTATTATCACATCGGGGAGCACCGGTGAACCTGGAGGGTACTGGCAGGGGTGGTGACCCCTTGTGTGTCCAGAACTATGTTGACATATTCTGCAGGCTAGGTACTCAAAAGAAGGGCAGTAGCATTCTCATCACAGACATACAGGACTTTACGCTGCAATTATTGGCCAGCACTATTGTTAGACTTTCAGGGTCATCAGGACTACATCATGCCACCAGGACTCAGATGAGAGTGGCGGTGGACTGCTTTAGAGGCACACTCTTTGATTGGTGTACAGGGATTGCCCCCATCATGAGGAGGCAATTGTCCGACTGTAGGAGGGGGAGACGGAAGAACTTTAGGTATGCTAGTATATTGGTTGCGTTCTTCTTTGAGAGGTTGCCAACTATGAGCCCTGCGGTACCCTTACAGGTCTATCATCCACGACAGCCGAGGCTGAGCCGATGGGGAGATATCTTCCTGCGTCAAGGAGGAGGAGATGTATTACAGAGCATGTATGATGATGATTTCTATTCATGGTGGGAACGGCAGGTGCCAGCATTGGAGCAGTTTCCATATGCCAGATTAGATTTTCGAGGTGATCCGTACCTAGTCCTCCCTCCAGGAGGAGCATGGGGAGAGATGGGTAAGTCATTTTTTATTTTTATCATTATCAAATTTTTATGGACTTTCAAATGATAGGATATATATATATATATGTACAAGACTAACCCTACTTATATGTCAAAATGCAGATATTGGACCAGTCCACCCAGTAGGGCACCCACGTACCTTCGTATGTCCTATAGCAGGAGGAGATCCTGGGCTGATCCAGGTACTCGAGGCGAAGCTGACTAGGCTTACCGAGTGGCTACCCACTATATGGATAGAGAATCTCCCTGTAGCTATGCAGGAGTCAGTAGTTGGGGTTCCACCAGCCTGGCTACAGCTTTTCAGATGGGTAGCCAGAGCAGTATGTGTATATAGAGATGTAGTGGAGGCTGTCGAAGCCGAGGAGGCTGAGGAAGCCAGGGGGCAAAGAGATCACGGGGACCAAGGAGGTCCCAGTGGCCATGGCGGGCAGGCTTAGTTTTAGGCATTTTGATGGATTTTGATCCACTTTTGTATATTTTGTACATGA
>LPNX010022845.1:0-10669 GCA_001517045.1 Pseudotsuga menziesii
TAAAGAGGATTGTGATGGAATGTTGATCAATAGGGACTCCCCATTTTTTTCGCCAATTGAAGATATCTACAGCACTTTGTTGGGACTGCACAACTTCGAAATAATATTTCATAATCAAATTCATCCCAACGACGCCTTTCTTTTTAGCTAGCCTAGCCAAAAAGACAGCTTTTTCCAGTTGTCCTCTTTTCAAAAATTTTTGAACATCATTGGCGATTAATTTGGAATCACGTAACTGTTCTCCATTGACGCCTAGTATGGTATAAAAGAGTCTCTTATCTTTGGTTAAGGATAGGAACTTCAAGTCGCTTTGGCTAGTTGGCCCCAGTTTTGTATCTGCTAATGCCTCATTATTTATTTTATGAAATTTTCGAAGAATATGAAAAGCTTGATCCTTGGGGTATGCTGTCTTTTGCAGTTTTTTCAATTGTCTTCTTTTCTTAGAATTTATCCTTTCCAATTGTTTGGATGTTTTATTTAATATGAAACCGTGACGTTCTAGCTCATGTAGTCTTTCTTTTACTTGAGTTTTCTGTAGATTTGTCAGTGAATGAAAAGATCTTCTCAGCAGATGCTCTGTGAGATTAATTGCAGTGTTTATTCGGGGTAGCATTCTAGTAAATATACAAGTGTCTACACCTATTCTTGAAGACTGCGATGACTTTGAGGATGATTGATTCAGATCCTTGGTTCTCAGCTGTCCTTTTGTAATTTTTAGACCCATCTTTATTTTGCCGTAACTAAAAATAAAAACTAAAGAGCAGTGCCCAAGAAGAAGAGGAAAAAAACAAAAAGAAAGCTGAAGAAAAGTATCTCAAGATATTTTCAGTAAATTTTTTTTTTTTTGAATTTTCCGTTTAATATTAAAAGACCTTAAATCGATAAGTTATGTATCTGTATATACAGGGTGTACTCAATTTAGCAATAACATTACAGTGGTGCCACTTGGTCCTCCTCGAATTTTGTAGATAAGCCATTTTGCATGACATTTTCTAAATCGTCAATTTCTTTCACTGCTTCAACAGTTAAATTAGTGTAAGTATCTTCACCAATGGCTATGTCATCTTCAATTCTTATTCCGACGTTTCTAAAGTAAGATGGAAATGATTCCTCGTTAGGAATATATAAACCCGGTTCAATAGTAATAACTTGTCCAACCTTTAGTGGTTCGTACCTGGAAACTTTAGGCACATCGTGAACATCTAGACCTAAATTGTGTCCAATATAGTGCGGATACAATTTTTCAACATTCCAACCGGAGACTTTATCTATGCCCAAGTTTTTCAATTCCTGTTTCATGAGTGTGATACTCTTTTCATGGATGTCGTGGAGGGAATAGTTATTGCTAGCTTTACATAACTTAATGCAATCACGCTGAACATTTAATACAGCTTCGTAGAGATCTCTTTGTGCATCAGTGAATTTCCCACTATTGGGCCACGTTCTCGAAATATCAGCACAATAACCACCCAAGGAGCCAGCAGCGTCTACAAGAACCATTTCGTCGTCAAACATCACATCATCGTTTCTTGTGTAATGGATACACAAAGAATTCGAACCAGTAGCGACCACGGGGATATATGCGTCCTTATCGCAACCACCGGATATAAACTTGTAATGAAGAAAGGAATCTAAAGTTCTCTCATTCCTAAATCTTTTAGCAAAGGCTTGATTGAACGATCTTCCTGATATTTGGCCAGCTCTCCTCATAATTCTCAACTCTTGAGGGGACTTGATCTTACGGAACTCTGCAATTCTTTTACTGATGGGTTTGATGGTCTTATTCGCAATGGAATTCAATGATCGATTGCTATTCCCACTGCCATCTAACAGGCTCTTGATGTGTTTAAAATTGGACGAACTTGGATTAGAAGTTGATAGCATATCAAAATAGATGAAATCATTCCTGTTAATTATTTTGGGCAAATATTTAGACAAATCGTTAATGGAAGCAGATTCATCGGCATTGAAAATTTCTTGAACACCATAAACCCCAGACCTAAATCCTTCCCACTTTTCAGCAAACGCATCCTTTAGCGGAACCAGCATGTGGAAAATTGTATCACTTAAACTATCCGTTGGCTTTTCTAAAATCATGACCGAATTAGGTTCATTCCAACCACTAAGATAAAACAGGTCATTTTCCTGTTGGAACGGATAAAATACTGCTCCAGATGCAAATTGGATATCGTTACCAGCTAAAATCACACAACTTTTGGGAGGCAATGTTTCCGCCAACCTAATTCTTCTTTCATAGTATTCCAAGGCTGAAATGCCTGGTGTCAACTCGCCCGACTTTATAAGGAACGGCCTTGTCTCATGCAGTGGTTGGCCTGCCTCAATGGGGATTCTGACTCTATTAGTAAAAGTATTACTTTTATGCTGTTCCAATGGCGATACCAACTTCGAGAAGTATCTTTGGCAAGATTGCATAGAAAACCGTACTGGGTTTATCCTATGTAACATATCAACAGAAAATGACCACTTTTCCTATTAGCTTTTTCTATTATATTCTTTAGAATTGGTGGAGTTTCTTGCGCAAACGATCCACTTTTGCAGTGCAGTAAGTGATCCCTATACCAGGTGAGTTGATATATATTTACTGTATCTTGTACTATTTTATGAACAAGAAAGGCTATTACTCACAACAGTTTTGGTTTCAGTCAAAGTTTATGTGTGAGTGTGAGTGTGAATGTGTGCGTGTTGCATAATTGCATTTGGCCTTTCCGAGAAATAAGTCATTCTTTATTTTTCTCTCTTTACGGTTTAATGGTGCGGCTTTCGTATCTGCGTCTCATCCTTCCCCCTTGCCGCTTGTCAGAACTCTCTAGCTTGGCGATTCTCTATCAACCTGTTATTCCAATTCTTATATCTACCATTACCTTCCAGCATTTTTTCAAATGTGTTCACACGCCCTGTAACGTTTATATATAAATATTTTAATATTTAACTTAGCTTATGCATATATAGTTAAAAGGGATAATAACAATAAGAATAAAAAACACAAACTGCTGAGATAAGAAAAGGAAGCGAATAGTTAATAATGCCTGATTCATCACATTCAATAAGCTCAAAAGATGTTGCATCTGCCATCTCTCTCTATGATCAGTCCATTTACACTAATAACAGGTCTACTAACCTGGACTTAGATCAGAGATCAATGAGCCCTTCCAATATTGCCTCTGGTGAAGATAGGATAACGAGAACGAACTCAGGTTGCTCCATCACATCAGGTGCCTCCATGATTGCCACGAAGGATGGTATTCAGGGGATTAATGTCAAAAGAGATGGGATTCCGAAATATTCACTTAATTTATTGAATTCCATGGTTCGAAAACAATATGATCACAATAATGGAACAAAGTCTCCTACCCCGAAGACTAGCAATATGGTAGACCCTAAGAACAAAAAGAAGAACAAAAAAAAGAAGAATGACAAGGATGACAAATACAAGGTATCGCATGATCAAACCGAAAAGTTTTACAAACTCAACACCACTTCCAACTCCAATCTCACCTCTGATTCTACTACTTCGTTATCGGACCAGTTTTATTTCCAGAAAAGTAACGCTGATTCTGCTCCATTAGACAATGCAAATTACCCACTCTCCGACCATTCCCCCTCCCTGAACTCTATGGATAATACTACAAAGCATAGCAGCAATGTGCACACTTGAATCACGTGAACCACAGTAACCTAATTGCTCAAATTTTGAGAGTTAAAGGAAAGAATAAAATATATAAATGATACGTTTATACCTGCTAAAAAAAAAAATATAAAACAAAAAAAGGATCTCATAAGACGATTTGTTGGGATATGTCCACATCTTTCGGCTATATACTACATTTAGCTGTTTCCCGTTTCTTTGTATTATTCCCTTCTTATGTATAACTTTTACTAGTAATAATTATAATAAATATTCGTTTTGAAACATGGTAATTTCAAATGTTCAATGTATTTTCGGGCCGATTGCTGACCAGCGACACTTTAAGCCGAACTGTATTTAGTAGACTCCCTTTTCTCATCAGCGAAGAAGAAGTAGCAAAAGCTGTTTAGCAAGCAAGACAGCAATACGAAGACCAAGCATGATTAGGTACACTGTTGCTGGCCATTCCAGAAGGTGTGTAGTAGGAGCTTCGAAAAGAGTGGGTGCAATTAAATGTATCACCGTCGCCGCCACCAAGAGATTTATCTCCAATAAGCCAAACGAAGTTTTTACCAAGCTAACGAATGACAATGATCCAAAGAGAGATGCCTTTTTCAAATATACGTGGGGCTCATGGCTTAAAAATGATAAGCAAGAAAAGGAAAAAAGATTCACGAAGTTTTCGATTGAAGGTTTAAATCGCATTCTCAATGACATCTACATTCAATCTAATGAAATGGCTAAGGCCCCCGACGGTAAGATCTTACCACCAGTGTTTAACAAGAACTTGACCGTTTCATTGGTCAATAACGTTGTACCAAAGAATATAGGTAAAATCAACCCAAATGAAAAAGTTCAAGTAACCACATTATCTAGTATTCACGAAGGTAAACATCACAGAATATACAAGGTCGACACGAATTTGAACAAGGCATTTATCTTGAGGATTCCTTATCCGCTGGAAAATGAAAACACTCTATCCTACAGAATAAGAAGTGAAGTAGCAACCATGGATTTTGCTGACTTGAAGTTGGGCATCAAAGTTCCCAAGATTTTTTGTTATGGTGTCAATTCTTTGAACCCTGTAAGGCAGCCTTTTGTCTTACAAGAATTTATCGAAGGAGAACTCTTGATGAAAGATTGGGATCCATTGATTGAAGACGGTTCCTCCAATCAAAAAAAATATGACAATGTTATTAAACAAGTTTCTGATTTTCAGTCGAAGTTAGTGTCATTGAAATTAAATGCATTTGGATCCATATATTTTAACAATGACTTAAAAGACGGAAATGAGAAGGAGTTTGTTAAGGAAGACATATACGATGGGGAAACTAATCCGGATCTACAAAACAGATGGAAAATTGGGCCATCCGTGGAAAGATGTCTCTGGAGACATAAATCTCACTTGGATTTTCATAAACAAATGAAACCTTTTTTGGGACCATGGCCAAAGAAGTCTCCAATGGATATAATTAAAAATACTGGCCTATTGGAAGCTGAAAATGCTAAAACTAGAATAGCCATGAAAGAGGCAGGAAGTTCAGCTGAATTGATGTATCCTCGAACTTTGAAGGAGCAAATAACTACCTATGAAAATTTAGCTAAGATTGCCCCGGATTTATTCAACGTCAAAACAAAGGCCATTCCAAATATGCAGGAACTATTGTCACCACGTTTGTTTCATCCTGATCTAGACCCCATGAATATTATTGTTAACAAAGAAGCACAAGAAGCCTATCTATTAGATTTTGAAGGAGCATGCACAAAACCTTTCATTTTACAGAATTCGCCACAATTCATCGCCTATGATGGGCCCAAGATTTATGACTTAAAGGAGGACATAACCGATTTTGACAAATTATCTGAGGCGGAAAAGGTGCAATATCAGTTCATGTACAAGCGCACCCGTAATCAACATCAATGGGAGAAAAAATTAAATGACAATAATCCTAAATTAATTACTGCAGTTGCCCCACCTGTTAAGCTACTGAGAAGCCCATATATTGCAGCTGTCGAAAGAAAAACGGAAGAAGAGTATTTACTTATTGATGAATCACTATTGCAATTGAAGGAAGTTTGGGACATCTTTGCCCAGAATGAGTTAGTGAATCAGAAAAAGTTTCCTCTAAACTATAGTAAAGAAGATATTGAAAGACATGTTGAGGATTTGCAAAAATTACACGAAAAGCTAATCTCTACACCATTTGCTGCCACTCAAGGGTGGATTCCTCAAGATATGTTTGATCAACTATTAAATTCCGGCAGTATTGTTAAGCAAGAGAACGGAGACTACACCGTGAAGCAACCTGAAGCTACCAAATAATCTATACTAAAAATGAAATATTTTTTTGTTTTCTTTACCTCATTCAACTGTATAGAACGTTATAACAAAATAATCAAGTTAAAACCCTTTTTTGTACACAATGGAATCTCTTCCATTTACTAATCAACTTAACAATGCTGGATTGGATATATTGATAACGTTTTAAAAAGCGTTGCGTGATGTTTGGGTGCAATTGGCGGAAAAGCGGAACTTTCAAATTTACGATAGGTGGAGATACATCTCCACCTTTCTCCCCATTATCTTTGAATTTTCCTCAAATATATAAAGAGAACAACAAATCCATAGAAATGCCATTGTTTAATCCTGATTATCTACATTGTTTTAGTTTTTTACTCACAATCGAGTAATGCCTTTGTTTGGCCAAGCTATGTGCAAATATCACAAATTAAAAATTTGGTTAAGCAGTTAGGCTGGACCTAATATTTTAGAAAAACCTAATTTTTTTTGTGGACCCATTTTCGATATTTACTCACAAATGGAATTCAAGGGGAACAACTTCGGTCTCAGCACTTTAATTATTCTTCTCGTTCCCACCTAATTTCGCAATTTATTGTCCTTGACTTCTACCACGAGAAAAAAATTAAGAAAATGCAACGCTGCCCGTGCAGGGTTTTCTGAGCGGGATGAAAAAAATCAGACAAATATCCAAGTTATGAGTAATTACTTTGTTGGAAGGAGGGAGCAGAGCATAAGGAAATTCTTAAAACTGTTATGTATATAAAGGAAGAACCATTTCTAGTTATTTCACTTTTTGATACTTGTCAACTATCTTAGTAAAAATACAGAACTCTATAAAGAACCACAGAAAAATCGACAGCAATGACAAGCATTGACATTAACAACTTACAAAATACCTTTCAACAAGCTATGAATATGAGCGGCTCCCCAGGCGCTGTTTGTACTTCACCTACGCAATCTTTCATGAATACCGTTCCACAGCGCTTGAATGCTGTAAAGCACCCAAAAATTTTGAAGCCTTTCTCAACGGGTGATATGAAGATTTTACTATTAGAAAACGTTAATCAAACTGCTATTACAATCTTCGAAGAGCAAGGTTACCAAGTCGAATTCTATAAATCTTCATTGCCCGAGGAAGAGTTGATCGAAAAGATCAAGGACGTTCATGCTATTGGTATCAGATCAAAGACTAGATTAACTTCAAATGTCTTACAACATGCGAAGAATCTGGTTTGTATTGGTTGTTTCTGTATCGGTACCAACCAAGTTGACTTAGACTACGCTACCAGCAGAGGTATTGCTGTTTTCAACTCGCCTTTCTCCAACTCAAGATCAGTAGCAGAATTGGTCATCGCTGAAATCATTAGTTTAGCAAGACAACTAGGTGATAGATCTATCGAATTACATACCGGTACATGGAATAAGGTTGCTGCTAGATGTTGGGAGGTAAGAGGAAAAACTCTTGGTATTATTGGGTACGGTCACATTGGTTCCCAATTATCAGTTCTTGCAGAAGCTATGGGTTTGCATGTGTTGTACTACGATATTGTAACTATCATGGCCTTGGGTACTGCCAGACAAGTTTCTACATTAGATGAATTGTTGAATAAATCTGATTTTGTGACACTACATGTACCAGCTACTCCTGAAACTGAAAAAATGTTATCTGCCCCACAATTTGCTGCTATGAAGGATGGCGCTTATGTTATTAATGCTTCAAGAGGTACTGTCGTGGACATTCCATCTTTGATCCAAGCCGTGAAAGCCAACAAAATTGCAGGTGCTGCTTTGGATGTTTATCCACATGAACCAGCTAAGAACGGTGAAGGTTCATTTAACGATGAGCTAAATAGCTGGACTTCTGAATTAGTTTCATTACCAAATATCATCTTGACACCACACATTGGTGGCTCTACCGAAGAAGCCCAAAGCTCAATCGGTATTGAAGTGGCTACCGCATTGTCCAAATACATCAATGAAGGTAACTCTGTCGGTTCAGTCAACTTCCCAGAGGTGGCATTGAAATCATTGTCTTACGACCAAGAGAACACTGTGCGTGTGTTATACATTCACCAAAATGTACCAGGTGTTTTGAAGACCGTCAATGATATTTTATCGAACCATAACATCGAAAAGCAATTTTCCGATTCAAATGGTGAAATTGCTTATTTAATGGCTGATATCTCTTCTGTTGACCAAAGCGATATTAAAGATATTTATGAACAACTAAATCAAACCTCTGCTAAGATCTCAATTAGATTGCTATATTAATATGCAATCGATTCTCATACTGTCAACTTTTTGAACATGATTAAAAGTTTCCTATAAAATATTAAAAAGAACCAAAAAAAAAATGGATAGAAGAATGCTTGAGGCAATAATAATGATTATCTATTTTATATATACATACATAATCATTTAAGTTTTTTTTTTAAAGATATTTCGATTTAGCCGAATCTGCTCAATGCCTCTTCGATGACATCCTTGTGGTCTTCTGAAATTAGGCCTTGTTTGATTTGGTGGTTTCTTTTACGAATATTTTTCTCCTTATCCAGTTGTTTCTGTACTCTTAATTTTCTTTCATCAATAACGTTTTGAGTCTTTTTACGCAAAAAGGAACGCAAACCCGAATTCTTACCTTTCACATCAGGTTTTACATCTGGAATGTCGCTGTTGGTTTTGGCTTTATTATTAGCATCCATTGTAGTTTGCGCCAAATCCTTAGCGTTTAACCTTATGGTAGAAGACCTTTTATCCACTGAACCGATGGAATTCGGATCTAAAGTAATTGTATCTGCTGGCAGTTTGTTCAATAGGGTTCTGACTTCCTGTTCCTGTCTTTGTTTTTTGGTTTCGAATGGGTTTAATTCTAAGGCATCGTAATTGGCTTCACCTGCACCAGGTACAATCAAATTCGTAATACCCGTTTGATGGCCTACACCTAGTAAATCTTCAAATGGTACGAATCCCAAATTTTCTACTTTGTTTCCGGCAAACAAATGTGACATGTAAGGGGTGTTTCTATGTGGGTTCCCTCCCATGGACCCGAAGCACGGTTTACTGTCTCCACTTAATTTTAAAGCGTCCTTCCACAACGTAACGTGAGGGCCCCTAGATAATGCCAATAGACCAGTATCTGAAATGGAAACGTTTGTTCCTGGCGTCGGTAAGCTTTCCACAGAATGTAGTTGCTTGAAGTTTCTGATATCCCAAATTTTCATCGACCTATCAGCCCCTGTGGTTGCCATGTAATACCCGCTTCTATCGATAGCAATGCTGTTCACTGGTCCTCTGGCAGAAAGTAATTTTACTAATGGTTCAGGCATGGATGGTGACCAGAGGGATACTGTACCGTTTGAATGACCTAGATGCATCACAGCATTCCATGGGTTTTGTGCCATTGCCATAGTTGGCCCAGCTTTGGTCCTCAATTCCGAGACCAACTGGCCAGTGGAAACATCGTGGTACTTCAACCAACCTGTCTCACCGGCAGTTACGAGCAGGTAATGATATGGTAGAAAATCTAAATGTCTTGCCTCAATATGTTGTTTCAAACGATGTAATTCTGTACCTTCGTGATCATAAATAAATGTATATTTTTTTTGCGCTACAGCAAAGTATTGTTCGTTTTGCAAATATGTCGCTGAGTGACAGGTTTCATTCAAAAACAGCTCAGCACGAAGTTGTCCCTTTCTCCAGTCCATAGATGCTACGTGACCTTTGCGGCCAGTAATCAAAAGATGCGTACCGTTTTTTGCATATTTTATATGATAAGGGCCGAATTCCTTCAAAGATAAATCCAAAGCTTTGTTTGCAGTACTGACATCCACACTCGATTTGATTTCCGATTGTTGCACTTTGAAAGTCTTTTCTAGCTCATTCTCAGGTTCCAAATAACCATTGGACTCGGGTAAAAGGTAATCTGTTGCCGCAGCAGAAGATACCGCCTTTTTATATTGCTCGTCTATTTTTTTCAAGCCTGCTCTTAGTTTTTTATCCTTTGTTTGAGTATGATTATTTTTAGCATTATTAGTATATGTGGAACGTTCAAATTTATTCTGGTTTTCTCTTTCTTTTATCTGGCGTCTGTGACCGTTCTTCTTGTGACCCATTGTGTCGTTGGAATCTGGTTCAGTTTCTTAAAGCTAGGATACTGAGTTTTTAATGCTATATATGGATTTTTTTTTACTATTGAACTCCAATTCAGTTCTATACATCGATTTTTCACGAACTCATCGCTTAGAAAATTTTCTTACCGTTTTTCTTTTTTTTTCAATTACCTGAAAAGAAAGCCGGGAATAATGTCGGGTTATGAGAACAATGTATTATATTACTGAACTATCTAGAATTTATAAGTACGTCAATAAGCCTAAGACAATTAGCACAAACGAAATGTCAGTGATTAGCATGGACAATAGATCCCAGTATTGCAAAAGGGTAATTAGCTTCCCCTTCAGGTTGGCGACGGGAATTACTCCCTCGGGCACCAGTGAAACTAACTTGACAAGTTTATTGGTATCTTGTAAATTTTTAATCTTGCTCTTGTGTTCCACATTCTTCAATAGCTGGTAGTAGATGGATATGGAAAGGAACTCAAACGTGGCAAAAATTCTAGTGAAATTCGATGGGTTCCGCAAAGGTGCAAACCAAGCTGATTGAGTAAATGCATAGGCCGGCCACACAGAGGAATTTGGTCTTGTGATTAGGTATAGATAGGGTAG
>LPNX010022864.1:0-47676 GCA_001517045.1 Pseudotsuga menziesii
CACGCCCATATCTATTCCTCGACCCGCCCCCCCCCTCTCTCTCACACACACAAAGACACCCACACAGATCTGTAGGTCACCCCATACCACTACGAACCCCACCCTCCTCTCTCCCTCTTTCTCTCTCTCTCTCTTTGCCTTCTCCCTCTTCTCATACAACTACACCTAACCCCAATTCCCCCTCCTCTCCCTTTCTCTCTCTCACACACGCATCCCTTAGAGTTTTAAAACAAAATTTAGGGGGAAGAAGGGGGGGGGGGGTGTCAGGGGGCTAAAACCTAGGGAGTTCTTGTTAATTCCTCCAAAACATTGAATGATCTCTTAGCCATGGAACTACCTTCTTAAATGATCCTAAACGTTATTCAAGCATAATGCATACGCGTTATAGATGGTAAAAAAGTGCACATGTTTTTGTTAATAATAGTGCATGAGTTTTATTTATCGGTATAAACAATAGCAGTCCCTGTCCAAGTAACACTCTACCAGATTTCAAGCATTTTTCACAGTGTGCATGCAATTTCAAGTTGCAGATAGTTCATTCATTCTCTTCATCACCAGATCATCACACAAAAATTTGATTTCATTAACCATCTCCATCACAAGTGTCTAAGGATTGGTTGGAGCATGGTATTCATTAAAGAAAGAAAGAACTGAGCAAGAGAGAAACCAAGATTGGGGAATCTCCCATTGAGGAGCACCATAGAGCATCTCCACCATTGTTTTTCTTGCAATTGAGGAGCTAGAAAAGGAAACATTAGCTTGGTCATTGTGGTGGAATATATAGACTCAATTGAGCAAGAAAGAAACCAATATTGGGGAATCTCCCATTGAGGAGCACCCTAGAGCATATCCGCCATTGTTTTTTTGCAATTGAGGAGCTAGCAAAGACAATACTTCATTGGTTATTGTGGTGGAGTATGTAGACAAAATTGAGCAAGAAATAAACCAAGATTGGAGAATCTCCCATTGAGGAGAACCATAGAGCATATTCAACATCGTTTTTCTTGCAATTGAGGAGCTAGTAAAGGCAACATTCCTCCCAATCTTTCCCCTAACTTGAGTATCTAGACACAATTAAGCAAGAAAGAAACCAAGCTTGGGGAATCTCCCATTGAGGAGCACCATAGAGCATCTCCACCATTGATTTTCTTGCAATTGAGGAGCATCAAAGGAAACATTCCTCCCAATATTCCCCCTAACTTGAGTATCTAGACACAATTGAGTAAGAAAGAAACCAAACTCGGTGAATCTCCCATTGAGGAGCACCATAGAGGATATCCACCATTGTTTTTCTTGCAATTGAGGAGCATCAAAGGAAATATTTCATTGGGCGTTGTGGTGGAGTATCTAGACACAATTGTGCAAGAAAGAAACCAAGCTTGGGGAATCTCGCATTGAGGATTACCATATATCATTGATCATTGTGGTGATGGTCAATTCGTGCAATCGAGCAAGAAAATCGGCAAGGAATACGATACCCAATGAAATCCTTGAATAATTTAGAGAAAAAAAAAGAAATGACATGACCAATCGAAGACGTTCTATGGACACTCAACCAATTATGGTTGTAAACGATGGCATAGTTCTTCCTACCAATCAACAACAAAAAAGAAAAAATCATTCACTCGAGGGGCCTTCAGTTTCCATGGTAGTTGAAGAATGAGCACTACATGGCACTGATCAATGAGTAAAACATGAATGCACATCAAGGTGATCTAGAACCTTTCCATATTTACTTGGATGTGGGTATACAAGTGATGATGTTAGAGAGTCATTGCATGGAGACCGTATGCTCAAAGAAGACAATGTTTTCCGGACTACCCAAGAGGATTTCCAATTTCCACCATCCAACCAATAACAAGAGATAGAAGAAAATGAAGCTCATGTTTAAATACCAGACCGACCGGGTGATAGGGTACAAGGTGCAGTTCCAACCTCCCTACCTCCATTAGCAACTTCACACTGAAAAACTATAAAAAATATACATAGCAATGAAACTCTCATTGGTTCGCTTGAAGGTACATTGTATAAACGATGTATTGCATATCAATATCAACAGATACTTGTCTATTATTTTGATTCTAAATGTGATGGAGATAAATGTATGTTATTTATATCATTATTAAAATGTAGGTCTATGACTGTTGTTAGGAGAAACTCAAGGATAAAGATGATAAATAGTTATGAACCAAGTTATAATATTGTCAGAAGTTTAGTAGATGCATTTAGTACAATTGGAAAGAAATATTGTTTGAATGATCGTAATGTGGCTCGTCGTGTGTTTTCACAATCAATCGTGAACAAAAGCACTAGGGCCCTTCGACTTCTTAAGCCTACATCCAAAGTTGTAGGCTTGGATATCAAAACACTCTGTAGGTATTATTCTAGAAGAGAACAACTTGACTCTGGTCAAATAGATGTCTGGTCCTTGATTGGAAGGTTGTCATGCTCCAACATGAAGCTCATTAATGTGGTAAATTGACTGCTGTAGGATTTTTAGCGTTACAATAGGAAACCTTCATACAACAAAAAAGATGCACTAAAATTGAGAAGGGGTTCAAGCGATATTGAGCCCCACATTAAACATTTTCTTGACATGGCAAAAACTTAATTATATGAGAGATTTATGCATGAACATGATGAACTTAACTTGGGCCAAAGATCCTTCAAGAAATGCAAAACATGGTATGTTAAAATAAACATAACTTGTAATAATGTTGTTGTCGATATCACATTGAGTACGGTTATTATTATGACACATATATACATATATTGTACATGTATTGCATAACACTCTTTTGTAGGAATGATTAACTACATTGCCACCGACATCATCTAGAGACTTTATTCATAGCAGTTTGTGTAGAAGGACAAAAGGTTGCACATTTTATAAAAGGCCTTGCATAGATGGGACAAGCCCACGGTGTGGTGGAATGGCAATTTTGGACAAATGCATACATGTGACCGATGGGCATGAACTTGGGAGACATGAAGTGAACTTGTAATCATTCAAATTTGTCATGTATGATATCAGTGGAGGGAATACAAGAAAAAAAAATACAATTGGTCATCTCTCATGTTAGGAACAAGTTCCTGAATAGTATCATTTTTCTTCATATTGCTATTTCATATATGTAACAATCTATTGATATGTACATCTTTATTGTTGATATACCAGGTACGGGTTTGCAAGTTCATGGAGGAATTATTTGAAAAGACACAATAGTATGTAAAGCATGTACATGTGGCTCGTTGGAAAGATGAGTAGTTTAGAATGTGAAGGAATACATTTCCCATTGGAAACACATTATCTATGGTTGATTTTGCAGAAAAATACACTCTTCAACCGCAAAACGATATTCAAAGTCAATATTATCAATCAAACAAGGACAACATAATGGTCCATATCACCTATAGACATGGGGCAGATAGTACTGAAGAGAAAATGGTTATATTGAAGGAGTATCACTTTTACATAAGTGATGGCAGGTGTCATGACTTGGCTTTTGTACAACACAACATTCAATTGTTCTACAATCACCTAAAGGATAGAAATATACAGATGGAACAACATTGGATTTAGTTTGATGGTTGTGCAAGGAAATTAAAAAATGCATGTGTCTTCCAATGGTTGTGTATTATCCACAAGATGCACAAGGTGCCAAATATTTGGAACTATTTTTAGACTGGAAACGAAAAATGGGAAAATGATGGAGCAGGTGCATGCATCAATATTGCATTACGTAGGCACGAAATGAAGTTCATAACTATTTCGCCCATCCGAGATATAAAGGCCATTGTTGAATGGCGTTCTTCAGTAATGGGACAGGGAGCCAGAAGGCAAGAAGACCAATCATCTCAAAAGGCATATGTACATAGATATTTTTGGGACGTGGTCGATGTAGATCAATCACACCTATCTGAGTCCAAGACTGTCCAAGGAACTCGTGCATTTCATTCAGTTGGAATGTCAAACACAAGGAAACTCTCTTGTTTTTGTTATCCATGTATTAGTGTTGAATGGGACAATTGTGAATCCATAGATTGGGTTGACAGCTGGGATCGTGTATCACTCGACAATGTCTCTTACCATTCGCCATAAATTATGTTATTGTATGTCATCATATCTGTCTTTTCATCATTCATGCCAAGTCATCACTACCTTTGTCATTCCTTTGTCTTTCACTGAGTTCACCCTACCATCATGTCCTTGGTTATACCTTTGTCATCACTGAACTTCTTTTGACATCAATAACAACTATAATCCATATTACCAACAAATAATTAAGCAAAAATAACCATTTTCAATGTATGTGTAACATTACTTTAAAACAAATTAATATTAACATATTTCACAAGTTATATGGTTAATTAAATAGAAAAAAAATAATTTCCCATAAATGTGTAACATTTGATTTAAGCTAATATGTCAATATCATATTATTTCACAATTTATATAATTAATTGAATAGAAAAACATAATTTCCCAAAAATGTATAACATTTGATTTAAGCTAATCAATATCAATTTATTTCACAATTTTTTATGATTACTTTTAAGATTAAAATTTATATTTAAAAAAAATATAAATAAAACTATACCTTAGTTCAATGTCAATATATATAAATAAATTACTTCCATTTTATTATTTTAATATTAAAATATAGAAATCACAAAGAAAAATCCAAAATAAATAACTGAATTCATATGATGAGTATTAGACATTGGGACTTTAATGGAAACGTCAAACTGACATTATTATTGATTTTTTTGTCAAATCATGTCGAAAATACAAAATAAATGACATGACACTAAACCATATTGATTTGACTTCATATGATGGATATATTAGATATTGGGACTTTAATCAGAAACTCAAAGAGACATTATTTTTTTTTTTTTTGTCAAATGCCGAAAAATAATCAAATAATGAAAGAAAATATTGAAAATGAATATTAAATTATTTTTTATTATTTTAATGAAAAAAATCCAACATAATTGACCATTGGCTCTTTTAATCCTTTGACAAAATGCAATGGTAATTGGAACAAACGTTCTTTATCCTTTTCGATTATAAAGAAAGCATTTTAGATGTTTACAAAACAGATTTTCTACTACACGGAATTATATGGCACAAGTTTTGAATAGATTATCCTATTTAGAAGTAATATTGTCTTTTAAATTATTATAGTATTGAAAATGATTTACTTGGAATTTGTTTAATTTTAACTTGTTTAATTTTAATTTGTTGTGTCAATAGGCGCTCTACAGTTCAGTATGGGGGAGAGCTTGTAACGTGATGTAACGTTAGTAACGTTTATAACATGTCGGCAAAAAAAATAGTGATAGTGAATATTATGGGAGACATCTTGTAATGTGATGTAACATTAATAACGTTTGTAACATGTCGGCAAAAAATAGTAGTGATAGTGAATATTATGGGAGAGATTTTGTAACACAAAATAAAAATAATATCACTTTCGTTATTTTTATTAATAAAAAATAAATTTTCTAATAGGACAAAATAAATGTCGGCCACAAAAACAATCTAATATGGTGGAGATGTTGTAATCTTCCTACCTAACAAAACAATAAAAAAAGTAAAAATTTAATTATCCGTAAAAAAAATATGTGGTTCAAGAAAAAAACACAAAATTGAATTATTAGCAAAAAAATGTTGGCCTTGCACATGGTTTTAAAACCTAAACAAACCATGGTTTTATTGTAGGAAACCATGTGCAAGGCCTCCTAAACAACCCATGGTTGTAGGAGGGCCTTGCATATGGTTTTAAAACCATGTGTGGGGAAATGATGCAATGTTCATTCCTAACAAAATAAAAAATAATAAAAAATATTATATGTCCGCCATAAATAATATTAAATATTAATAATAAAAATATTATATGTGGACCTTAAATAAAAAGATGTGTCTTTTGGTTTGAATCAAATCAATGGATACCTAAGAAGAGGTTTGCACCTCTAGAGATTTGATCCATCTTGGTGCTTGATAGAGCCTAGGATTTGGATCTATGCTGGTTGTGCCGAGAGGCGCTCTACGGAGATCTTGTAATGTTATGTAACGTTACGTAACATTATATGTCAGCTATAAATATTATGAGGGAGATGTTGTAATGTTATGTAACTTTCCTCATGTAAATGTCAGCTATAAATATTATTTTCGAATATGAGGGAGATGTTGTAATGTTTCTCATGTAAAGTTAGGCTATAAATATTTACTTTTTACTATTATTTACTTATGATGTTATTTATAAGATACCCGTTGATATTGATGTAGGCTATAAATATTTAGTTGCAAAAATGATTTGGATCTACCAGTAGGGTTTCCACAAAGAGAGTTTCTAAACGCGGAGCATTGTGGAGAGATTCTTTGTGAACTCGCAGCCATTAAATATCGCTCGCTGCAATGAACACAATTTGTAAATGCTAAGGAAGAGATGAAAGACAACCCATTAAAGCGAAGAAGCTGGAGAGGAAATAATAAAAATTGGGTTATTATACCTCCACAAAGAGAGTTTCTAAACGTGGACTCTGGAGCATGTAGCGTAGGGTTTGTATATATCTATGGATAGATTTTGTAAACCCACAACATGTCCACGGGTAGAATTTGTGACCTCACAGCCATTGAATATCGCTCGTTGCAATTAACATAATTTGTAAATGTTAAGGAAGAGATGAAAGACATCCCATTAAAGCGAAGAAGCTGAACAGGAAATAATAAAAATTGGGTAGGCAGATAGAAAAGTCGGCCTAAAGGTAATGCAATTCATAGTTAGGTCTAGAAAGTCCTTTCTCCTATAAAATCAATAGCTATGATTTTATTTTGGCATTTAAGAGGAATTGTTAGGAGATATATGATAAGGATCTATACCATATTCTACCTGTGAAGTAGGAATAGCAATCATGGATCTTATGCATTTTGGATTGAAAGCTTTGAGGTGAAGCCATTATATGGTTTCAAATATAGTGTCAAATATTTTTTCCATCAAACGATGAAGATGGCCAACGCTACATAGGTCTCGATAATCTGGGCAATACTTGCAACTTTAATAGCATTGTTTAGGCCCTCTTTTTCTGCACTCCTTTCAGAAGTAAGTTGTTCCAATATTATGGTGATGGAGGAAGTGATAATGAGAATGCACATGAGTTTTTGATATTTCTTTTAAATTCTCTGGACGAACAAAGTGCTCATCCATCACCTCCAGGTTCACGCCAGCGGGTGCAAAATGAAAATGAGTGGCTCCATATTGAGATTCCACGCCCAACATGACTGCGTTCACATCTGCACTGTTGTCTAGAAGCCGCCTACCTCGTTCAGATTGCCACTACGTGCTTCAATGTGAAGATGAGTCCAACCCGTGTCATCTACTGTTTTCTCAATGATGGCCATCTCACTTTTGTTCTGCATTGAAGGGAGTCTAATTAATGCAGATTACTTTGCCCTGAGAATATCAACAACAATCAAATGTCATATCCAACGACTGTTCTCTATTGGAAATAAGTGTTTAGCCCCCTATAACACTGCTGTGAAACCTATGAACCCTAATTTCAATAGTTAGTTGTGTTTGTTATTATGATTGAATTCGTATAAGTGACCACAATTATATATATCTATATCCATATCTATATCTATATCTATATATAGATAGATAGATAGATATATAACTTATGTTTTATCTTTCAATTGTTTGTTAACCTAAGAATTTCTCGACCCATATATATATGTGTGTCGAGAAATTCTTAGGTAAACAAACAATCGAAAGATAAAACATAAGTTATATATATATATATATGGTTTTAGATATGTTTTTTTTCTAAAATAAATATTAAAAAATAATAATAATAATTAATAGATGTCGTTCAATAATGTATAAATTAAATTGAAATATATTATGATTTTTAAGTAAAGAAAAAAAATATTTATTAATAATGAAGAAATCAAAGATAAGCAAGATTAAAATGTGAGTAAAATTAATATATAGATTATTCAACCCACTGATAAGGTACAATAACCTCCATAAATCACATGAAATATCAAGATTCTATTTCTAGAAACACCACCATGGTTAAATTGTGATGTGCAATTATTCATAACCACCTCAAATTCTGAAAAAAAAAATTAAAACTCTCTTACTTGTTTGTATGAACCCCATAAACACTTACCAATTAATGAAAACAAAAATCAATTAGTATAGATGAGTAACAAGAAGTTTTATAGAAGTTTAAGTAAAAACAACATATTACAAGATTGTTTCAACAACTATTTGAGCAAAATGAATTAGCCAAATTTTAATCTCCCTTACTTACAAAACTTATTCTCATGCTTTGATTCAATACATATAATATTTTAACACATTTTAAAACAAAAATATCACTAAGAATATTAATTTTCTACAACAAAAAAACTAAACATTTCATAATGAATTGACAAACTCATAAAAATAGTATTACATTAATAATCTTAACTTTTCAGTTAATAAAAATTACATTAACAATAAATACTCTTTTTCTCTAAATTTTGGGAGTATAAAAAAATCAAGAGTGTATTGACCATTCAAATAACTAATCGATGAATGAAAATCTGATAACGTTGCCCAATTCAATGGTTGAAACGATGGGTTGTGGATGCTTCTTCAAAATTCAATGTGATATGCTGTCCATTCATAAATTCAATGAGCTAAAAACACTGCGATGGGCGGTGGATGTCTATTAAACTATTCTTGATTGATTCTATTTGCACCTTGGGAGATTTGATCCCTCTCGACGCTTGATAGAGCCTAGGATTTGGATCTACGCTGGTTTATTATAAGTTATTGTGTCGAGAGGCACTTTACAGTCCAGTATGGGGGAGATCTTGTAACGTTACATAACGTTATGTAACGTTATTTTTATTAATAATAATAAAAAAAATAATTATATGCCAAAATAAATGACGGCAAGAAAAACAACCTAATATGGAGGAGATGTTGTAATCTTCCTACCTAACAAAACAATAAAAAAGTAAAAATTTAATTATCTATACAAAAAAATGTGGGTAAAGAAAAAAACACAATATGGGGAGATGTTGTAATGTTTCTACCTAACAAAATAATAAAAAAATAAAAAATTGAATTCTGCGCAAAAAATGTTGGCCTTGCACATGGTTTTAAAACCATGTGCAAGGCCTTCTAAATAACCCATGGTTTTATTGTACATGGTTTAGGAGGGCCTTGCACACGGTTTTAAAACCATGTACAAGGCCTCCTAAACAACCCATGGTTTTATTATACATGGTTTAGGAGGGCCTTGCAAATGGTTTTAAGACAATGTGCAAGGCCTCCTAAACAACCCATGATTGTAGGAGGGCCTTGCACATGGTTTTAAAACCATGTATGGGTAAATGTTGTAATGTTTGTTCTTAACAAAATAAAAAATAATAAAAAATATTATATGTTGGCCATAGATAATATTAAATATCAATAATAAAATTTTTATATGTGGACCTTAAATAAAAAGATGTGTCTTTTGGTTTGAATCAAATCAATGGCTATATATAGGACACACCAAAGTTGATATTTCATTGAGTGCAATACCTAAGAATAGGTTTTGATCCCTGTCAGCGCTTGATAGAGCCTAAGATTTGGATCTACGCTGGTTATAGTTTTAAGTTGTTTTGTAACTAGTACATTTATATAATTTGTGGCTGGATCACGTCTATAAGGATTAAATGGTTGAGAGATAGCGACGGAATGGAAGTAGTTAAAAAACTTATTTTTCATATTCTTCTAATTAAATGGGTTCAACTCTAAGGTATCTATGCCTAATTACATGTTATTATCTACATTCTTCTTGTTATATATATATATATATATATATATATATATATATCACATTCTTTTGAAGTGTTAGTTATCCATTCATCAACGATGATTTATTCATGCATTGCTACCAGTTATTATTATTATTATTATTATTATTATTATTATTATATATATATGTGTGTGTTTATTTCAAATTTTGAACTATAATTGTTTCTTTCAAATTTTGAATTACTCTCATAGAATCAATCTCGACAGTACACTTGTCTCATCTTCATTCGTAGATGAAAAATCGTAGGCCGTATTCCCCCACAAATCTCAAATAAAAACGCCTATGAACATAATTATTGAAGGTTTTTAAGCAGAAAGAAATTATAGCCTTACAACTTTGATCTATGAAACTGTATAAAACTACCACACCCACATAGTTTGTGGTTGGATCAAGTCGATAGCGATCAAATGGTTAAGAGATAGTTATGGAATGGAAGACAATTTGTATTTTTTATTTATTCCTCATATTCCTCTAGTTAAACGAGTTCAACTACGAGTTATCCATGCCTAGCTACATGTTATCACAAACATTTTTCCTGTTACCCATTTATCAAATATCAGTTATTTTTTATATTATTTTTCTTTCTATCTCACATTCTTCTAGTTATCTGCCATGAATTGATCGTTATCTATTCATTAGCTATGAGTTATCCATGCATTGCTACGAGTTATCCATTCATCAGCTAACTACCAACTATTTTTTATATTATTTTTTTTTTATAATTGTTTATTTCAAATTTTGAATTACTACCATAAAATCAGTCTCCATAATACATTGGTCTTATCCTCGTCCGTAAATGAAAAAACATAAGTCGTAACCCACCCTAAATCTCAAATAAAAGTAAACATAAATTCATAAAAACATTTACCATTATAAAAAAACAAACTTAAGTCCACGTGGGGAGTTTTTGGTCGAGCACGATCATAGGTTTTTGTTGGGCATGATCATGGTTGAATCCATACCCATCTAACCATTCCCATTGTTGCAAATAGATTAAAAAACATGTGCATTTTCCTAAAATGGATTAAAGAGCCTTTACTCAAAACCAAACTTTTGAAATAATTTCGGTGAGACGAAGGGGAGGTGCTAGTTTTATATCTTTATTTTTCTTTTATTTTGCAAGTTTGAGTTGAAAAACTATTGATATTGTGGATTTATTTGTCCCTCTAATAAGACATACACAATAGGGATTCTAGTAATTCGCTTTTCTTTTAAACAAGAGGTGCAGCGACGAAAAGCCAATATAAGACAGTAGGTTAATATCAAACATATTTGAATGTTTTTCTAGAATTAGAAGTGGAGCAACCAGGCTCTTTCCAACTTTAGGAGCTCTTGGAATTTTTTTTTTCAATTTGCAAGGTCTCCAGCTCTTTGTCTAGAATTAATTGTTTGTATTTTTAACTTTCTCAACTTTACAAGTTACCACCAGTAAATTAGTTAAGGTCGGCTACTTACAAAACCTATCACTTTTATAAGTGCTCATTGGAAGTTCTTATTTCAGAGCCTAGCATTCTTCAAGTGCTTTGTAAAATCCCCTCAGAAGACGACTAGAAAACATGTAGAGTAAGTAAAAAGGTAAAATCAAATTTTTTTTATCTAAAAGTAATAAGAATCTTATATATATATATATTGTAGTAAAGCTAAACAATCAAATTGAGATAAGTATACTAGACTCATCAAAACCCTGATATATGTATACACACACACATTACTTATGAAACACTTGTAACAACAAGAAGCGTCAAATCACTTAAGGTAGTTAGGGCCTTCGAACTCGAGTTGATGGAGAACTAAGAGTTTTTTTTTGTAGGGTCAACTCTTAAAAACAACTACTTATTCGATTTTAGAAGGGTAACATGGAGCCACTGGTTTGTTATTCCCATTAAGTAACCACTAGTTCAATTATTCACTTTGGGGGAAGATCATCGCCACAAGGTAAGTAACCAAACACCATGTGTCTCTTCATTTAGTTATGGATTCTCCTTTTAAGTTCTATGATTTTTTTCATTCGACGGGAATGGAAGGGGGCGCAAGGATAACTACTAGCGAAATATTTTTTTGAAAAAACAATAATTTAGGTTTAGATCACTAGACTGGAAGCTCGAGGCTAGCCGCGACTTTCAAAGACTCCCTGAAGCTACAGATCCATCACTCACTGAGGATCAGAGGTTATTTCACCTTAAGAGTCTTCCTTGTGTCTATGTTTTGATGGTCATTAAGAATTGGGAAAGAATTATAGTCTACGTTTTAACTTTATCTGCATTTTTATCTTAACTTGAAGAACTTTATTTTGATAAGAGTTCCCTCCTGAACTGCATTTTGATGATCAATACTTAGATCCACATTTTTTTAGGTATGTGTTTCTACTACAGAGTTGGCATTATCCAATGTATTTTGTTTTGGTGATCAATACTTAGATCCACATTTGATTTAGGTCTGTGTTTCCACCTATAGAGAAGGATTTATCCAATGTCTGCGATTGAATGTTTCAAGTTTGGAATATATATATATGTATATATGTATATATATGCTTCCCGCGCATGCGTCGAAGTATGGTTCAATCTATGCATATGTGTTAGTCAAGCTTTTTAATGGGTGAGATTTATTTGATATGGAATACATAACCAGAGAACTAGGATTGGCGTGAGTATGATTGCTTATCAAATGTATGTCTAGATCTGGAAGAATGATCTCACGTATGAACTAACCCTGGAAAATTGTCTATTTAAATATGCGTTGTTAAGTTTAGATCTATAATGAAATCTTTAAAAGGAATCTGACCTTGCAAGTTCGGTGTATACATTCACCCTAAAAATGCTTCTTCATAGTCTATTTTCTTTTTACAAACAGATCTTCTTGGCATCTTTGTTGAGAAATATGTTACGATTTGTTGAAGTTGTGGTGTATTTGATTTATAAAACCAGAAAACTTTTATTGTGAGATCCATATAATAGAATGTTGCTAGTGTTGAACGAGGTCCCTTTTTAGTTAATCCTTTGCGTTTGGAAATTGTTGTTTACTATGAAGTTGAAGGAACAGATCTGTACCATGTTGCCCCTCCATCGACATTATTTAATGAACAGATCCAATATGCTAGTTATGCAAGGTATATTTCTAAGGGATGCATTGTAATTCTTGGAATATTATGTCTGAATTAGGATTTGAGTGTATAGATCCAGTGTCTGAATTAAGTTTTATAGGCATCGATCCAACAAACCTTGTTTACATTTCTTGCATTATTAATGAAGATCCAGAAGAAACAAGTGTATGATCCTTTGTTTGGATTGACCCTGGATGTGTTTGAATCTAATTCAAGGTATGTGTTGTGATTTGGGACATAGTATGTGTTGGGTTTGTACCTCGATTGGACTCTGTATTTATCTCCCATGTTTTAGATTTGGATTATGTGTTGATTGCCTTCATTTTTTATCAACGATATGGAATATGTGTTTATTACCTGTTGTTTGGTCAAGATCTGTAATATGTATTCATTACCTCTGTTTTGATTTATTAATCGATTCTATTTGGACAGAGAATCTTTTCCTGCATTTTCAATTTATTAACTATATCTATTTGGATTGAGATATACAGAAAATTTGCCTGCATTAGATCTATTCATTGTTTGATATGGATCTGCGATGGAATACAAACTAAGTATATAGGTTGTTGGCTACATTTTTATAGGATCTGGAGTAGGTATGTGTGCCTACTGACTCTGAGTATGTAGGTTATGCCCACGGTTTCATATCTATATTTATATATATGTTGTGATCTCATTGATAAAGGTTTGCTGCGTTTTCACATCCAGAATCTTTATGTATTAAACCTGCCATTAGAGCATTAGCAACGTAGATGTTTTATTTTGAATGTATTTTGATTTTAATTAGTATCATCGGTGACCCCTTTGATAATGGGTAAGATCTAAAATTTTGTATTGTAGCCTCTGTTTGAGTATATCTATAAAGAATGCATTGATGCTTGTGCTTTTAAATAAATCATTGCCTACGTTTATGAATTTATGTTTATAGATTTTGGATCTCATTGCTGATGGGTAAATGATATTTGATGTTGTTGCCACCTTTCACACACCTGGGTTATGTGGAAGAAATATTCAAGCCACTAGGTGTGTCCTTGGGGGCAAGTCTTGAGTCAAGGCTATCACCTTGTTCTTGACTCCTCCGTTTAGGCTCAACTCCTAACGAAGCCAAGGGGGGTAGACCCTATTAAATTATTAAGACTAATTACTTAGTGTGACGGTGTTAGATTGATTAACTTGTTTAGGAGTTTTGAAATTAATTAGTGGAAACAAAAGATAACAAGATGCAAGATTTAAAGCATATAAGCACAGTAATGACACTCAATATATATATATAATCGAAAGAATTGATCAAAATAAATCACCATTTCCTTAAATGGAGTCAACAGAGAAAATAATGTGCTTGCATGCGTTTGAATGAATGTTTTGCAAATGTCTCTTGGTATATTTTAAATTAATGTGGAATGTGAATGAATTAAATTAGACGAAAAGGGGACGCCAGATATACCCGAGGGGTACTTGGAGTATGTCCAAAAGTGAACTTTCACGGCTACTTGCAAGGGTTTTTGTGGGCTAGAACGGAGTCTCGGAGACTATTGTTCATAACGCATCCATCAGGGTGTGACAGAGATCGACACCTCGAGGTCACTTTCCAGTTTTTCCCACTCCTTTGGGTATTTTTCCATTGCTTACAGTTTATTCGAGGCATTGGATTTTCGCCTGATGGTTTTTCAATTTGGGAGGTGAAGACTAATTAATCTAGTCACTCAAGTGCTTTTGATGCAGATTGAATGATCGAATGAACCGCAGCCAAGTACAGAGCATACACACTAGAATCTTTGTTATTTTTAGTAAATTTTAAAAGAGGTTTTCTTGTTAAAAAGAAAACCCTCCAGGAACCTCTTTCGGTCCAAGTGGACCTCAATTAGGGAATCAAGGAGGGGTTGATTTTATTATGATTACTAAAACAAATGATGATAGTAGATGAAGCATAAACAGAAAAGCAAACAATATTTTTCTAATTAAACTACCACGACCATTTCTTCACCTTTTGGCTCAAAAAGAGGCTCGTGGGGTAAGTATTAAAATTACTTTGAAACCACAAGATATGGAATATGGAAATGATTATAAGTCAAAGTATACTACCCTGCATATTACAACTACACTATATTGAAAAAATATGAACAAAAAGTAAAAAATGACAAAGACGCAAATCCCCCCAGGGGGGATGGTGAAAGAGCCTATTCGAAAAGACTTTTATTTTTATTAGAAGAAATTAAAATATCATAAAAATGAAATTAATCCACTTGGTACTTATATGGAATGAGACCAAAGGTTTACAAATTGCAAAAATTTGAAATTTATGGAAGACGGAGACCCCCTGGGGGGTTTCGAATGGTCCAAAAATGCTTTCCGAACAGCGCCTCCTCCTATTTTATGTTACACATGCTAAAAACCAGAAATTTTATCACTGTTAAATATTCCCAAAAGTACTTTGAAAGTACTTTTGGATGAACAAACCTTTTACCCAAAAATTCTAAGTTAAAACTAGTTTTAATGAAGTGGAAAAAGAACCAGGGAAAGCAAGCTTTCCTTGGGATCTTGGCCTGATTTTGGTGCAGAAAATATGAAGCACTTAAATTTTTGAATATAAATTTTTATATTCTAAGGAAACAACCATGCATTCAACAAGTTTTATATCTACTTTCACAGCCTTGAAAAATGACAATTTTCCCTAAAACTAGATCTAAAAAAGCTTGTAAATTTTCTTTAGGAATGAGATCAGTTTATTGAGCTTTAAGGTAGCAATATCTATGTAATATGAACTCTGAAATTGATATATCTAAGCAATTTTAAAGCTACAAACAAGTAATCAGACTGATTTTAGAAAATTTTGAAGGAGGAAGAGGAAAAGAAAAGCATTTTTGCTGGAAGCCCTAAAGATCAACCGTGGAGCTTTCCGGTGGAATGTCGAGGGACTATGCCTTTGAATGGTTTTTGAGAGAGTGAAGAATCAAACTAGATCAGCATCCTCTCCAAGCTAGGAACCTGCAACTGAATCCAAACACTTGCCAAAATACTTGTGAGATCTAGTTAATACATACATAGAAATTTCAAAATAACATGCATATAAACTTATAAAACATGCCGCAATCTAGATCTCTAAACATGCATCAAAAAGGAAAGAGATGGCCAATAAACTTATTAACAAACTCCTTTCCTATCAAGATTATAATAAACTTATTATCAATCTTAGAAATGAATCCACAAAGAATCAGCAAATTATGAACAGAGATACAGGTTACCTCAGTGAAACATAGCAATGCTCATCCACACATACAATGACATGACACCATCTTGCCTCCAAATTTCACTTTATTCCAATAGCAAAAGATATTACACAGTATTACAATAGCAATGGCTCCTCAATCCAACTCTAACTAGCTTGGAAGAGGCAGCCTGAGCTTTATTTATACAAAAAATAGGAGATCCATCCCAGGGGGGCAGCAAATACCAAGAAGACAAACCACTGTAGCTGAAGGAGAGTCCATCAATGCCTGATATGTGTCTAATTGAGCCTAATTTGAGTCTCACTGAGTGCAACTGTCAATCAGAGAGCTGATCTGACTGACACCTCAACCTGTTGACTGAAGCATCCACCAAAACTCATCCAGATGAGCCCACATGTGTGAAGGAGAGAGAGAGGGAGCAATTCCCCATAAAGGATACTGAAGATCAACTTTGGATCTGTCCATATCACCTCCTTCAGTCAAGGATTTGTCAGATCCAGTCAATCTGGTTTAGATCTGACTGATTTCAATCAAATTGGATGAGAATCCACTGATATAGGATTTTGGATTTGCTCCATTATTCATCAATTTATATATTAAAATAATCAATAAATGATTTTTTGGGGCTTTCTAACCTGAGTGATGGAAAATCACTCAAAACTAGGAAATAGTGGGTGTATAGGTTTACTGGGTGCTCTTAGCTTGAAAATGAGCACCTACATGAATGAATCTGACTTTTGAGCCCACTTTTATTACAAAACCAATTTCTCCAATTAAACTATTAAAAAATAGCCTAAGTTTTGGAAAAATTAAATTTTAATAAAAAAACACTGAAAAAATTTAAATTTTAAAAAAGTTGAAAAAACCTAGGGGGACTTAGACATGTTCATATGACTCGACCATGATGCCTAGCATGTTTATACATTGACACATAGACTCTAATAACCTCAATAGGACTAAATGCCAAGTCGACCACCCCAACTTTGGAAGTATGGAGTGAAAAACTCAGAAATTATTAGTCGTTTATTCAACAACCAATAATAACCAAGGGAAAAAACACCCTGGGCTGATCGGATTGACAAATAAAGTCTAAGAGACCGAGTCTTTTACAGACACTATCATGCTAGAACATTTATTACAATTCCCCCATGGGGTATGAACATGTGATATAGTACAACAAAGCTTCCCAAAAGCAAGACTGAAGGTCTTCTGAAGTCTGAACAAGTTATCCTTGTCCGGTTCACTAGGCTCACTTGATAAAAAACCACTAAGTACAACTTAGGTGGTAAGATTCTGACTCCAACTGTGGGATGTGTGCTCGATCTGGTCTTTAAGGCAAGGAGAGGATATGAGAACACCAGAATCTATGGTTTATATACCCTGTAAAAACATCTCAACTTGACAAGAAAAACCTCAGTAGCACAAGTTTTATAAAAAACCAAATGAACCATTAAGCTGATTTATTTAAACAAAATAAATGTAACTAACTAATAGAAGCAAAGTTTTATTATAGCTAAGTATAAAATAGAAATGCAGAAAGTAAATGCTCTCTTTCAAGGAGCGTATTTTCCTACTCTGAGGATGATATAAAAAGGGTTAAGTGTAATCAGAAATCCAATGTAACCACCTAAGCATTTTATTAACATAAAAAAAATTTCCTTCTTTTTGGTTACCAACCAAAGTAAGGATACTTTATTCAGAAAATGCAAACCTGCGTGATGACCCGGAATGGGTGGGATGGATGGGAGATCATAAGAATATAATACTTCACCAAATTGCTTCCCAAAATGGTATGTGCTAGTGCATGCTGCTTCTATCCATGATTGGATAGGACTGATATACCAATCAACACAATGAGGCAGACTGACTACATCATCATACTGATCAGCGGGGCTTATCAAATGATAACTCGTTGCACAAGCCCCAAGTATCTCCAAATCATAAGGAACCTCTATATGTGAAAAAGATGGCTGAGACTGATATTCCATTGATTGCATCACATCTAACTTTTCACAACACTGCTTCTCAATGTCTTCATTACTGATACCTTTGTGCAGCGCTGCATGATATGCCTCTGAATGACCATGTGAAGGTTCTGAATGCTCCTCTTCCATACTAATATTTTCCTAGGTATCCAGATCCATGCTCCCCTCTATGGACCTATTGTAGATTGGACTTCCACAAATTTTTGAATAGACACTCCCCTTGCTGGACATATAATGGATGGGGTTCTCAATAAGATTTTCACAAGTCGGATTATCTATGAAATTCCAATATTCATCACTCCCATCTATGTTGGATATGAGAGAGTCTTCCTTGCTGGTATCACATCCTGAGATATAACTACCCTCCTCCTACTCATAATAATCATCCTTCAAAGTTTTGGTTTCAAAGATATTATGAGAATTTAAACTTTCCAAAACTTCATCCCTAAGTGATGAACATAGAGGAGTATCATCATACACATCATAAACTTCTTCATAAGTGTCGATCTCCGTAATGGTTTCCTCATGAGGGATTTCTGGACAAGCATTGCAACAATCTTGAGAAAATCTCAAATCTTCAATGTTTTCAGTTATGGTGACATGAGGAGAGTCTTCAACAATGTGTTCAATCATGGATTCCTTGTGAAGCTCTCCAACATGATTGTCATGGATGTTCCCATCTTCAGAATCTTGCTATGTAATGAGAGATACCTTATATTCTTTAAAAATCCACTTAATTTCTTCCTTTATTAAATAACTACTAGGATGCTCTTTGATGGGAGTATCATGGATCTTCTCTTCACTTAAATGTTCAAGAAGTGATTCCAAGTCTTCAATACTTTGTATCTTGGCAAAAGGTCCATCATATGTTTCCATGTGATACTCTATCCCAGATAGGTAGAAGGTAAAGATATTTTCAAGGAACTTTTTCAAACCATTCATACTACCCCTACCATCATGCCACTGCTCTAAAAACATCCAAAGGAAGCTTGGAAATGAGGTTATACATTTATTAGTAAGGCCCTAATAGAACCAACAATAGACCTCACCCTGAAAAGTACCAGCGAACATTTCTATCATATTGTCTTCATGAAGCACATTAGAGTCAGCCATCAACTAAAGGAAAATTTTGATATGCCAGATGGCTGAATCACCATAATTTCCATGAAATACTGGAAGCCATTTATATGCATCCCCCACACCATCACAACAATTAGGAAAACCTAGGATGTTTGAGAAATTGATAGGCTGAAAAAGTCTGATTATCTGGGCACCATACTGCTCCCTTTATTCATCCATATAAAAAATTAATAATATGCATTTGATATAACCATTAAACCTTATACTGAATAGGTGGAGCTATCAAGTGATGAGCTTTGAAGGTTTTAATATGTCACATGGGCTCATCTACACACAACAAAACTCAACAAATTTATGAGAAAGCAGGGTTTTTTCCCTTCAATGGAGTCGCCATGTGAAAAAGAAAAATAAGCATTTATAAATCTTTTCACAAAATATATTTTTTGCTTTTCTTTGAAAAAATAAAAACTAAACAAAAGGTCAGTGGAGTCAACAGATGAAAATTAAAGATCTACTCTAAGCATTCATCAAACAAATCAAAAACAAAAAGGAAGAAAACAAAAGTCGTACTCCAGGAATAAAATGATTTATTCCCAGCAACGGCGCCAAAAAGTGTTGTCGCCTTTCACACACCTGGGTTACGTGGCAGAAATCTTCAAGCCACTCGGTGTGTCCTTGGGGGAAAGTGTCGAGTCAAGGCTGTCACCTTGTTCTTGACTCCTCTGTTTAGGCTCAACTCCTAACAAAGCCAAGGGGGGTAGACCCTATTAAATTACTAAGACTAATTACTTAGTGTGACGATGTTAGATTGATTAAGTTGTTTAGGAGTTTTTGAAACTAGACATGTTCATATGACTCGACCAAGATGCCTAGCATGTTTATACATTGACACATAGAATCTAATAACCTCAATAGGCCTAAATGTGAAACTGACCACCCCAACTTTGGAGGTATGGAGTGAAAAGCTCAGAAATTATTAGTCGTTTATTCAACAACCAATAATAACCAAGGGAAAAAACACCCTGGGCTAATTGGATTGACAAATAAAGTCTAAGAGACTGAGTCTTTTACAGACACTATCATGCTAGAACATTTATTACAATTCCCCCATGGGTTATGAACATGTGATATAGTACAACAAAGCTTCCCAAAAGCAAGATTGAAGGTATTCTGAAGTCCGAACAAGTTATCCTTGTCCGGTTCACCAGGCTCACTTGATAAAAAACCACTAAGTACAACTTAGGTGGTAACAACTGTGACTTATGGATATATTATGAGTATAATTTATGGTCTCATAGTTGATGGGTGGTAGAACCATGCTTGTGATTTACTACATCTAGACTAGGTAATTTAGCAGTTTCCAATGCTACCGGTTGGACCTAGAATGATTTTGGATCAGTATTAGTTATTTTTCTATAGTTGTTAAAAAGTATAAACCAGGGGTGACCTCTTGTAGTTTTGGAATATGTTTATGTGAAAAGGTTTTCTATTTAAACGAAAAACCTTACAAATAGGGAAAATAGTAATTGGAGATTATTCTCGGTGAAAGAGATTGGAGTGGCAGTGGATGTGGGACGAAATTGTAAATCTTTATCTTGATAAAATAATATAAAGACTAACAAACTTTGGTGGACGTAGGGTCATGGATGGGGTGAACCACGTATATGATGTCTCTCTTTTTTCTCTATGTTTTATGTTTGTATATACTCATTTTCATGATGGTATTTAATGCATGGATGATGCACCACAGATGATCTATGATACATCTTCTATATTGGTACAATGGGATATGAAGTATACTCGCAGGCATAAAGCTAAAAGTATATTTCATGTAGGAAAGCTACTTGGATAGTTAAATGATTCAATTTCTCATGTTTAACAATTTGAAGTCAAGATAAGGAACTAATATCTTGATTTAAAGATAAGTAATCGATAATTTGCAAGATCTTACTACCATGGTGTTAGATTAGGGTAAAGTGCTATTAGCGTTTACAATTATGTGATTACACACTCTCAAGAGATTAACATGGTTGACTTGTTGGTTATAGTAAAAGAGAAAAATTTACCCCATTTTCTCAGAATTTACATTGAGGAATTTCGGGTTCGTTACAAATGGTATCAGAGCCTCAGGTTACAACACTGCGGCCAAATGGACTTGCATATATGCAAGTAAGTTGTATACTCTCTAAATTACGGTTTATATGAATAAAGAATGGTTTGCATATGAGTTTATCTTGCAGCATGTAAACTAAAGAAAGTTAAATATTAAATAAGATTTTATCTTGCAGGATGTAAACTTCTCTTTCTTTTTAAAACTCTCAAATGGTTAAGGATGAGAATTTTTAAGTCATATTAATTTTCTCTTTGCCTATTTTGGGGTAAAATCTATATCTGGCATATTTCATGCCCAAACTACAATTAGCCTGGTTATTCCGTACTGCAAGAGTATCAGAACTGCAAAGATGGGACTTGAAACATGTTTAGCTACTAAGATGGAATTTAAAACCTATGTTTAGCTTATTTTTCACTTTATCATTAGATTACAAGGTTATGCCCACAAAAATATTTCAAGCTTTAGTACCAAAGCCTTGTATCTTTACAAAAATTTTCATAATATGCATCAAGTTAAAATAAAAGTTTGATCAGAAGCACAGCGTAAAAGCCATGGATTGCTTGTTTGTGTGATGTTTTCCATAATGTTAAAGTAGGAAATAGTGATCCAATTTATTGAAGGTGTGTGGTTGATTGTTTATGTTTATGGTTATCTATTGAATAGCCTTTGTGATCTAGTTGGTCTATAAGCTTTCCTTTTCTGGAATCAAAATCGAAAAGGACCCTTTGAGACTCTAGTTTGGACTGTAGGGCCTTTCTTTCTGAGACTCAAATTTAAAAATGGAATTGAATTTTCATTAGATCACAACCTCATTGTCCACTTTATCATTAGATTGCAACCCCATTCCCTCCAAATCATTTTAAGCTTCAGTGCTAAAGCTAAACATCTTTACCAAATTTATATGATTGATATAATTTCCATAATATGCATAAGTTTAAAATTTGAATTCAATCAAAAGCAGATCGTACAAGCCATAGGTTGCGTGTTTGTGTGGTGTTTTATGTTAATGTTAAAGCAGGAAATAGTGATAAAATTTATTTGAGTGCATGGGTTGATTGTTTATGGTTATATGTTTATTGTTTAATTACCTTTAAGAGCTAGTTGGTATGTAAGACCAACCTTTCTTTTCCATAATCAAAATTAAAATAGTTTTTTTTGTTTTGATAATTCTAGGTTTTTTAAGATTTCATTTTTGTCGTTTGAAAAAATTAAAGCATTCCAATTTTGCTACCTCTTCATCATGATGGTATGGTTGCATGATAAAAGATCTATGAAAAGGTTTTTGGAACCTTCTCCCCATAGACCTTGGGTGAGATTTACATATCCCCCAAGATTTAGTTAACAAACAATATCTTAGTCTACAACTAGATTATGATCCTATTCTAGGGAGCTCTTGATTTTTGTTTCATTTATGACAGTTTTTAACATGCTCTTTGTGAGGATAACCTTATCTTATTAACTGTAAGAAGCGATATATTCCAGTTGAAGTTGGTATCAAATTTTACTATAAGACGTCATTGTAAAGCATCACTAGGTTTATCTTGGGTTACAATTATGCATTGTCATAGACATTAAAAATCACTCAATGAGTGACTTAATGAAGTAGTCCTTCACAAAGGATAAAAGGTGTAAATCAGAGGAAAATTGAAGTAGTATTGAAAATGATTGTATATGTTTTACAAAATACTGGAAGTAACGAATTATGTAATTCAAATAAAATGTTGAGGTTTATGAATCCTAAGTTCTAGAGGAGTTAATGTAAAATGATTTTTATGATCAATTGTAAATGATCATTTATTTTAGAATATAATATGTATCATCATCATTGTCATTGTTTCGGAGTAGCTACAGGTACCAAGACTTGATAACGGTAATTATACGAAGAGTCGTGATATGAACCAAAAGAGGATGCATATTTCAGATGATCATGTCATGACCAATATTCTTGGAACTTGATGAAATACAAGAGCACAATATAGTATGCATTGTAATCATACGGTAAGAATATGAAGAAAGATCAAGGATTCGTGAAGAGCTATGTTAAATCATGAGTAAAAAAAACCATATGAAACTATTTGATATTATTTGTTGCATGTTGTAAATATCAAATGTACAAGAAACAATAAATTATTGATGGTTAAAATAAATTTTCATGGAATCAAGCATAAGGCTGGGTGGAAAAGAACTTTCCTGGACTTAAGTGAGAAGGCTTGAGAGGAAAGGAACCTCTTCTTTGAGGGAACACCAAGGGGAAAAATTGAGGATCCAACTCTACTTTGCTAAAGTAACTTTTCCTGGACTCAAGCAAGAGGCTGGGTGGAAAAGAAATTCCTGGACTCAAGCGAAGAGGATTGAGAGGAATTATGAAAGAGTATGTGATATCAATCACAAGGCCTAGGCACAAAGTTGACATCTGGAAAATAGGACGTTGTTTGATGTTATTGGGGAAAAAACTTTTGACTAGCAATCAAAAGGGAGAGTAACCTCAAAGTTTTAGCCTGTAAGACCAATTCGTGTCAACAACTCGAGAGAGAGTTCAATGTTCAACAAAGAGTTGTTAAGGTAAAAATAAATATGTTCTGTAAATTATGAAAGGACTTGTTGTTTATGTTTTGAATGAAATTATGAATTAATGACAATTTTATTGAATAAGGTTTGGAAGACGTATCATTGTTGCACAAAAGTGTAGGTTATGAGATATAAGAGCTTGCGAGAATCACAAAATATCGAGGATGGTCAAACAAAGCTGAAGAACATCACGAGGGATGTGGAAGCAAGTAATAAGAACTTGAAGGGAAATGAACACAAAACATTGGGTTAATATGTAACACCGACGACGGTGTTACTTCTAAGGGGGAAAGTATGTAACATCCCCTCAGAAGACGACTGGAAAACATGCAGAGTAAGTAAAAAGGTAAGATAAAATTTGTTTTATCTAAAAGTAATGAGAATCTTATTACTATAATATAATTACTATAATTGGTCTGTAATTGAGATAAGTATACTAGACGCATAAAAACCCTGATATATGTATATATATTTATATACATATATCACCCACACACACACACACACACACACACACATATATATATTACTTATGAAACACTTGTAACAATAAGAAGCATTAAAGCACTTAAGGTAGTTACAGCCTTCGAACTCGAGTTGATGGAGAACTAAGATTTTTTTTTGTAGGGTTAACTCTTAAAAACAACCACTTATTCTATTTTACAAGGGTAACGTGGAGCCAATGGTTTGTTATTACCATTAAGTAACCACTAGTTCAATTATTTACTTTGGGGGAAGATTACCACCACATGGTAAGTAACCAAACACCATGTGTCTGTTCATTTAGTTATGGATTCTCCTTTTAAGTTCTGTGATTCTTTTCATTCAGGGGGAAAGGAAGGGGGCACAAGGATAACTACTCACGAAATCATTTTTTTGAAAAAGCAACAATTGAGGTTCGATCACTAGACTCGCAGCTGGAGGCTAGCCGCGACTTTCAAAGACACCCTGAAGTTGCAGATCTATCACTCGCTGAGAATCGGAGGTTATTTCACATTAAGAGTCTTCCTCTTGTCTGCATTTTGATGGTCATTACGAATTGGGAAAGAGTCATAGTATATATATATATATATGTTTCCTGCACATGCGTCAAAGTATGGTTCAATTTATTTATACATGTAAGTAAAGATTTTGAATGGGTACAATTTTACTTGATTTGGAATATATAACTAGAGAACTAGGATTGGTGTGAGTATGATTGGTTATCAAATGTATGTCTAGATCTGGAAGAATGCCCTGGCGTATGAACTAACCCTGAAAAAATGTCTAGTTAAATCCGCATTGCTAATTTTAGATCTATAATGAAATATTTAAAAGGAACTTTGACCTTACAAGTTCGTTATATACGTTCACCCTAAAAATGCTTCTTCATAGTCTATTTTATTTTTACAAATAGATCTTCTTGGAATCTTTGTTGAGAAATATGTTACGATATGTTGAATTTGCAGTGTATTTGATTTATAAAACTAGAATATTTTTACTGTGAGATCCATATACTATAATGTTTCTAGCGTTGAACTAGGTCCCTTTTTAGTTAGTCGTTTGCCTTTGGAAATCATTGTTTACTATGAAGTTGAAGGAACAGATCTGTACCATGTAATCCTCTGTGTGTTTCCCCTGTGTCGACATTCTTTAATGAACATATGTGATATGCTAGTTCTGCAAGGTATATTTCTAACGGATGCATCGTAATTCTTGGAATCTTATGTCTGAATTAGGATATGAGTGTATAGATCCAGTGTCTGAATTGTTTTTATAGGAATCGATCCAACAAACCTTGTTTACATTTCTTGCATTATTAATGAAGATCCAGAAGAAACCAGTGTATGAGCCTTTGTTTGCATTGACCATGGATGCGTTTGAATCTATTTCAAGTTATGTGTTGTGATTTGGGATAGAGTCAGTGTTGGGTTTGTACCTCGATTGGAATCTGTATTTATTGCCCACATTTTAGATCTGGATAATGTGTTGATTACCTTCATTTTTTATCAACGATATGGAATATGTGTTTATTACCTGCTGTTTGGTCAAGATCTGTAATATGTATTCATTACCTGCATTTTGATTTATTAACTAGTTCTATTTGGACTGAGAATCTTTGCCTATGTTTCTTATTTATTAACCATCTCTATTTGGCTGAGATATACAGAACCTTTGCCTACATTAGATCTATTCATTGTTTGATATGGATCTACGATGGAATACAAACTAAGTATACAGGTTGTTGGCTGTGTTTTTATAGGTTTGTGTGCCTACTAACTCTGAGCATGTAGGTTCTGCCTACAGTTTCATATCTATATTTATATATATGTCGCGATCTCATTGATAAAGGTTTGTTGTACTGTTTTCACATCCGAAATATTTATTTGTTAAACCTGCCATTAGATCATTAGCAATGTAGATGTTTTATTTTGAATGTATTTTGATATTAATCAGTATCATCAGTGACCCCTATGATAATGAGTAAGATCTGGAATTTTTTATTGTAGCCTGTGTTTGAGTATATATATAAAGAATGCATTGATGCTTCGGATTTTAAATAAATCATTTCCTACATTTATGAATTTATGTTTATAGATGTTGGATCTCATTATTGATGGGTAAATGATATTTGATGCTATTTATGGATATATTATGAGTGTAATTTATGGTCTCATAGTTGATGGGTGGTAGAACCACGCCTGCGATTTACTAAATCTAGACCAGGTACTTTAGAAGTTTCTATTGTTGTCGGTTGGACCTAGAATGCTTTTGGATTAGTATTAGTTATTTTTCTATAGTTTTAAAAAAGTATAGACCAGGAGTGACCTCTTGTAGTTTTGGGATATGTTTATGTGAAAAGGTTTTCTATTTAAATGGAAAACCTTACAAATAGGGAAAATCGTAATTGGAGAGTATTCTCAGCTGTGAAAGAGATTGGAATGGAAGTGGATGTGCCACTTAATTGTAAATATTTCTCTTGATAAAATAATATAAATGCTAACAAACTTTGGTGGATGTAGACTCATGGATGGGGTGAACCACGTATATGTTGTCTCTCTTTTTGCTCTATGTTTTATGTTTGTATATACTCATTTTCATGATGGTATTTAATGCATGCACCACAAATGATGTATGATACATCTTCTCTATTGGTACAGTGGGATATGAATTATACTTGCAAGCATAAAATCAAAAGTATATTTCGTGTAGGAAATCTACTTGGATAGTTAAATGATTCAATACCTTTTGATGTCAAGATAACAAACTAATATCTTGATTTAAAGATAAGTAATGAATAATTTGCAAGATGTTACTACCATGGTGTTAGATTAGGGTAAAGTGCTATTAGTGTTTACAATTATTTGATTACACACTCTCAAGAGATTAACATAGTTGACTTGTTGGTTATAGAAAAAGAGAATATTTTACCCCATTTTCTTAGAATTTACATTGAGGAATTTTGGGTTCGTTACAAATGGTATCAGATCCTCAGGTTACAACACTGCAGCCAAATGGACTCACATATAGGCAAGTAAGTTGTATACTCTCTGAATTACAATTTATATAAATAAAGAATGGTTTTCATAAGAGTTTATCTTGCAAGATATAAACTAAAGAAAGTTAATTATTAAATAATAGTTTATCTTGCAACATGTAAGCTTATATTTCTTTTTAAAACTCTCAAATGGTTACGGATGAGCATTTTTAAGTCATATTAATTTTCTCTTTGATTATTTTGGGGTAAAATCTAGATCTGGCATATTTCATGCCCAAACTACAGTTAGTCTGGTTATTTCGTACCGCAAGAGCATCAGAACTGGAAAAGATGGGTCATGAAACGTGTTCAGCTACTAAGATGGAATTTAAAACCTCTGTTTAGCTTATTTTCCACTTTATCATTAGATTACAAGGTCATGCCCATAAAATCATTTCAAGCTTCAGTGCCAAAGCATTGTATCTTTACAACGTTTTTCATAATATGCATCAGGTTAAAATAAAGGTTTGATCAAAAGCAGATCATAAAATCCATGGATTGCTTGTTTGTGTTATGTTTTCCATAATGTTAAAGTAGGAAATAGTGATCCAATTTATTGAAGGTGTGTGGTTGATTTTTTATGTTTATGGTTATATGTTGAATGGCCTTTGTGATCTAGTTGGTCTGTAAGCTTTCCTTTTCCAAAATCAAAATCGAAAAGGACCCTTTGAGATCTAGTTTGGACTGTAGGGCCTTTCGTTTTCAGACTCAAAATTAATAATGGAATTGAATTTTCATTAGATCACAACCTCATTCTCCACTTTATCATTAGATTGCAACACGATTCCCTCCAAATCCTTTTAAGCTTTAGTGCTAAAGCTAAAAATATTTACCAAATATATATGATTGATATAATTTCCATAATATGCATAAGCTTAAAATCTGAATTCAATCAGAAGCAGATCGTACAAGCCATAGGTTGCTTGTTTGTGTGGTGTTTTACGTTAATGTTAAAGAAGGAAGTAGTGATCGAATTTATTTGAGTCTGTCGGTTGATCATTTATGGGTATGGTTATATGTTTATTGTTTAATGACCTTTAAGTGCTAGTTGGTTTGTAGGACCAACCTTTCTTTTTCAGAATCAAAATGAAAATAGATTTTTTTTTTTTAATTATGGGGTTTTTAAGATTTCATTTATGTCGTTTGAAGAAATTGAAGCACTCCATTTCTGCTACCTCTTCATCATGACAATATGGTTTCATGATAAAATCTCTGTGAAAAGGTTTTTGGAACCTTCTCTCCATAGACCTTGGGTGAGATTTACATATCCCCCAAGATTTAGTTAACAAACAATATATTAGTCTACGACCAAGTTATGATCCTAGTATAGGGAGCTCTTGATTTTTGTTTCATTCATGATAGTTTTCAACTTTCTCTTTGTGAGGATAACCTTATCTTATTAACCACAATAAAATATATATTCCAGTTGAAGTTAGTATCAAATTTTACTGTAAGACCTCATTGTAAAGCATAACTAATTTTATCTTGGGTTAGAATTATACATTGTCATAGAAATTAAAATTCACTAAATGAGTGACTTAATGAAGTAGTCCTTCGCAAAGGATAAAAGGTGTAAACCAGAGGAAAATTAAAGTAGTATTGAAAATGATTGTATATGTTTTACAAAATACTGGAAGTAACGAATTATGAAATTCAAATAAAATGTTGAGGTTTATGAAGGTAAGTTCCAGAGGAGTTAATGTAAAATGATTTTTATGATAAATTGTAAAAGATAATTTCTTTTAGAATCTATTATGTATCATCATCACTGTTATTGTTTCGGAGTAGCTACAGGTACCAAGACTTGATACATGTAATTATACGAAGAGTCATGATAGGAACCAAAAGAGGATGCGTATTTCAGATGATCATATAATGACCAATATTCTTGGAACTTGATGAAATACATGGTAATCATATGGTAAGAATATGAAGAAAGATCAAGGATTCGTGAAGAGCTATGTTAAATTGAGAGTAAGAAAACCATATGAAACTGTTTGATATTATTTGTTACATGTTGTAAATATCAAATGTACAAGAAACAATAAATGATTGATGGTTAAAATAAATTTTCCCGAACTCAAGCCGAAGGCTGGGTGGAAAAGAACTTTCCTGGACTCAAGCGAGAAGGATTGAGAGGAAAGGAACCTCTTCTTTGAGGGAACACCAAGGGGATAAATTGAGGATCCAGCTCTACTTTGCTAAAGTAACTTTTCCTTGACTTAGGAAAGAGGCTGGGTGGAAAAAAAATTCCCGGACTCAAGTAAGGAGGTTTGAGGGGAATTGTGAAAGTGTCTATGATATCAATGGCAATACCTAGGCACAAAGTTGACATCTGGAAAATAGGACGTTGTTTGATGTTTGGGGGGGGGGGATTTTTGAATAGAAATCAAAGGGAGAGTAACCTCAAAGTTTTATCCTATAAGAACAATTGGTTTCAGCAACTCGAGAGAGAGTTCAGTGTTCAACAGAGAGTTGTTAAAGGTAAAAAAAAAATGTTTTGTAAATTGCAATTTTTTTTGTTGCAAAAAGGACTTGTTGTTTATGATTTGAATTAAATTATGAATTAATAACATGTTTACTGAATAATTTTTGGAAGAAATATCCTTGTTGCACAAAAGTGCAGGTTATGAGATATAAGAGCTTCCGGGAATAAAAAAATATTGAGGATGGTCAAACAAAGCTTAAGAACATAGCAAGGGATGCTGAAGAAAGTAATAAGAACTTGAAGGGAAATGAACACAAAACATTGGGAAAATATGTAACATCCCCTCAGAAGTCGACTGGAAAACATGCAGAGTAAGTAAAAAGACAAGATCCAATTTGTTTTATCTAAAAGTAATGAGAATCTTATTACTATAATATAATTACTATAATTGGTCTGTAATTGAGATAAGTATACTAGACGCATAAAAACCCTGATATATGTATATATATTTATATACATATATCACCCACACACACACACACACACACACACACATATATATATTACTTATGAAACACTTGTAACAATAAGAAGCATTAAAGCACTTAAGGTAGTTACAGCCTTCGAACTCGAGTTGATGGAGAACTAAGATTTTTTTTTTGTAGGGTTAACTCTTAAAAACAACCACTTATTCGATTTTACAGGGGTAACGTGGAGCCAATGGTTTGTTATTACCATTAATTAACCACTAATTCAATTATTTACTTTGGGGGAAGATCACCACCACATGGTAAGTAACCAAACGCCATGTGTCTCTTCATTTAGTTATGGATTCTCCTTTTAAGTTCCGTGATTCTTTTCATTCAGGGGGAATGGAAGGGGGAACAAGGATAACTACTGGCGAAATCATTTTTTTGAAAAAGAAACAATTGAGGTTCAATCACTAGACTGGCAGTTGGAGGCTAGCCATGTCTTTCAAAGAGTCCCTCAAGCTGCAGATCCATCACTCGCTGAGGATCAAAGGTTATTTCACCTTAAGTGTCTTCCTCTTGTCAATGTTTTGATGGTCATTAAGAATTGGGAAAGAGTCATAGTCTACATTTTAACTTTATCTGCATTTTTATCTTAACTTGAAGACCTGGATTTTGATAAAAGTTCCCTTCTTAACTGCAATTTCATGATCAATACTTAGGCCCACATTTGTTTAGGTATGCGTTTCTACTTATAGAGTTGGAATTATGCAATATATTTTGTTTTGATGATCAATAATTAGATCCATATTTGATTTAGGTATGTGTTTCCACCTACAGAGAAGGCTTTATCCAATGTCTGCAATGTCTGCGATTGAATGTTTGAAGTTTGGAATATATATCGTTGTTGCCCGCGCATGCGTCGAAGTATGGTTCAATCTATTTATACATGTAAGTAAATATTTTGAATGGGTGCGATTTTATTTGTTCTGGAATATATAACCAGAGAACTAGTATTGGTGTGAGTATGATTTCTTATCAAATGTATGTCTAGATATGGAAGAATGCCCTCGGGTATGAACTAACTCGGGAAAATTGTCTAGTTAAATCTCTGTTGCTAATTTTAGATCTATAATGAAATATTTAAAAGGAATATGATCTTGCAAGTTCATTGTATGTACGTTCACCGTAACAATGATTCTTCATAGTCTATTTTATTTTTACAAATGGATCTTCTTGGCATCTTTGTTGAGAAATATGTTACAATTTATTGAAGTTGCAGTGTATTTGATTTATAAAACCAGCATCCCTTTATTGTGAGATCCATATGCTAGAATGTTGCTAGCGTTGAACCAGGTCCCTTTTTAGTTAATCCTTTTCATTTAGATATTGTTGTTTACTATGAAGTTGAAGGAACATATATGTACCATGTAATCCTCCTCTCATTTCCCCTGTGTCGACATTCTTTAATGAACAAATATGATATGCTAGGTATGCAAGGTATATTTCTAAGGGATGCATCATAATTCTTGGAATCTTATGTCTGAATTAGGATCTGAGTGTATAGATCCAGTGTCTAAATTATTTTTATAGGCATTGATTTAACAAACCTTGTTTACATTTCTTGCATTACTAATGAAGATCCAGAAGAAACTGGTGTATGATTTGTTTGGATTGACCATGGATGTGTTCAAATCTAATTCAAGGTATACGTTGTGATTTGGGACATATTCTGTGTTGGGTTTGTACCTCGATTGGACTCTATGTTCATTTCGTGCATTTTAGATCTAGATTATGTGTTGATTGTCTTCGTGTTTTATCAATGATATGGAATATGCGTTTATTACCTGATGTTTGGTCAAGCTCTATAATATATATTCATTACCTGCGTTTTGATTTATTAACCAGTTCTATTTGGACTGAGAATATCTACCTCCGTTTTTTATTTATTAACTATATCTATTTGTACTGAGATATACAGAACCTTTTCCTGTGTTAGATCTATTCATTGTTTGATTTGGATCTGCGATGGAATACAAACTAAGTATATAGGATGTTGGCTGCATTTTTATAGGATCTAGAGTAGGTATGTGTGCCTACTGACTCTGAGTATGTAGCTTATGTTTACAATTTCATATCTATATTTATATATATGCCACGATCTCATTGATAAAGGTTTGTTGTGTTTTCACATCCAAAATCTTTATGTGTTAAACGTGCCATTATATCATTAGCAATGTATATGTTTTATTTTGAATGTATTTTGATTTTAATAAGTATCATCGGTGACCCCTATGATAATGGGTAAGATCTGGAATTTTGTATTGTAGCCTGCGTTTGAGAATATCTATAAAGAATGCATTGATGCTTATGCTTTTAAATAAATCATTGCCTACATTTATGAATTTATGTTCATAGATTTTGGATATCATAGCTGATGGGTGAATGATATTTGCTACAACTTATGGATATATTATGAGTATAACTTATGGTGTCATAGTTGATCGGTGGTAGAACCATGCCTGCGATTTACTAAATCTAGACCGGGTATTTTAGCAGTTTCCAATGCTACTGGTTGGACCTATAATGCTTTTGGATTAGTATTAGTTATTGTTCTATAGTTGTTAAAAAGTATAGACTAGGAGTGACCTCTTGTAGTTTTGGAATATGTTTATGGGAAAAGGTTTTCTATTTAAATGGAAAACTTTACAAAGAGGGAAACTAGTAATTGGAGAGTATTCTCAGTGAAAGAGATTGGACTGGTAGTGGATGTGCCACAGAATTGTAAATCTTTCTCTTGATAAAATAATATAAAGACTAACAAACTTTGGTGGAAGTAGCCTCATGGATGGGGTGAACCACGTATATGATGTCTCTCTTTTTTCTCTATGTTTTATGTTTGTATATACTCATTTTCATGATGGTATTAAATGCATGGATGATGCACCAAAAATGATGTATGATACATATTCTATATTGGTACAATGAGCTATGAAGTCTACTCGCAAGCATACAGTTAAAAGTATATTTCGTGTAGGAAATCTACTTGGATAGTTAAATGATTCAATACCTTTTGTTTAATCTTTTGATGTCAAGATAACGAACTAATATCTTGATTTAAAGATAAGTAAACAATAATTTGCAAGATGTTACTACCATGGTGTTAGATTAGGGTAAAGTGCTATTAGTGTTTACAATTATGTGATTACACACTCTCATTAGATTAACATGGTTGACTTGTTGGTTATAGTAAAAGAGAAAATTTTACCCCATTTTCTCAGAATTTACATTGAGGAGTTTTAGGTTCATTACATGCTCTCTCGAAGCTCTATGTTACTTTCCACACTTAATTTAGAGCTTACAATTTTTCAACAAGTGTTCTATGGCACCTCTTCTTTTTCTTTTGCATGTCTTTTTCCTTTTTTTCCTAGGTCTTAATAGCTAGTAACTGCCCTTCACAAGATTGGTCACTTGTCTTCATAAAGTTACTTGAGTTGTTTAGTTACAAACACAAAGTTAGGTTTTTTCGGCTAACTGCATGGTTTCCTAACTTCCATATCCAGACATTTACAATTTATTTATTAAAAATGATTATTTTACAACATTTATCTGTTTACACAAAATTAAACAAAATTAGTTACGAGGGGTATTACACTTAAATTTGGTTCATTTTATATGGTGGAAGAGGAGAGTTAATTTGTTATGATTAAGAATATTTAAATATTTTATTATTAAGTTTGGATAATTTTATCTAGAAAAAGTTGTTAAATGTTTTTTTATTTTATAATTTTTTTAGAATATTATTTTGAATTAGAAATTAAAAGTTAAATTTTAAAATAATCTTATAAATTTAATCCTATAAAATATTTCTTATGTAGTTGTTATTTTTATATATAACTAGGAGTTAAATTTGGTGTAAGTGTTGTTTGGATATGATTAATAGTTCAAGAGCACTAAAATGTATACTAGCAACAACCATATTATTAAGATTAATATGTTTGAAATAAGCCGAGAGATATATATTTGACATATTGATAAAAAAAATTTACTAAAGAATGTGTCAATTACTTTTATCCAATAGTTAAGATAATATAACAACCACTTAATTTATGGTTGTTAAGTTCATAGTTGAAGTGAGACCCATAGTTGTATCATCATTGGAGTTAAGCTAATAGTTAATTTAAAAGTTAATATAAATCTTAGACTAAGCCTTATGCACATTAAGTGACTCCCAACTGCCAGATGGAGTTCAATTGTCACATAAGTTGCACATCACCTAAGTGATTGTTCTTGGTGCATGGTTTCACTACAGTCAAGGTCAACTTCGCATGCTAAGAGATGGAGTTCATCTAAATTTAATTTAATAGTTGTATCACTATTGGAATAATCTAATAATTATTTAATAGTTATCCAATATAACCGCTATTAGAGTTGAATTTAAGCTAATAGTTGTAGAATCATTGGAGTTAAGCTAATAGTTGTATCTAATACTTAATCTAACATTTATCCAATATAACTATGATTAAAGTTGAAGTTAAACTAATAATTGTAGAATCATTGGAGTTAAGTAGCAAGCTAATAGTTAACTTAAAAGTTAATATATTGGCAATTGCAATTCAATTAAAAGTCATGATTGGAGTTGAAGTTAAGCTAATAGTTGTATCATCAATGTATTTAAGCTAATAATTGAATAGTTGTGTCATCAATGTATTTAAGCTAATAATTGAATAGTTGTATCTTTTAATCGAATAGTTGAAGCTGAAGTTTAATTTTTCTAACTATCACAAATTGTACTTATCAGATGTTAACTAAGCTATTTTTTTTATTTTTTTGAAATTGTTAATTATGAGTTAGACTAACATCCTTTGAAATGAATCGAAAACCTAATTATATCTATATGAAAAACCTAAAAAATGTAATACTAAATGTATATTAGCTAGATTCCCAACTATGATATGTAAGAGTTTATTAGGAGTTTGGAGGAATTTATTAGGAGTTCGAACTATTTTATTAGGAGTTCGACTTTTAAATGATTGTACATTAGCTAGACTCCTAGATGGAAAATGTAGTTGAACTAAGCCTTAAGTGATTAGAGTTGAAGTTAAGCTAATAGTTGTAGAATCATTGGAGTTAAGCTAATAGTTGTATCTAATAGTTAAGCTAATAGTTATCCAATATAACTGTGATTAGAGTTGTAGTTAAGATAATAGTTCTAGAATCATTGGAGTTAAGCTAATATTTGTATCTAATAATCGATGGAGTTAATCTCGTAGTTGTATCTAATAATCGAATAGTTGAAGATTAATTTTAATTTTTACAACTATCACTAACTGTACCTATTACATGTTAATTATGTTTTTTTTTTAAATTATTAATTTTTAATTTTGGACGACGTCGATAGAATCAATTTGGATAGTACACTTGTCTCATTCTTGTTTAATATTGGAAAACGCCCATAAAATCCATCTAGAAAGTACACTTGTCGCATTCTTGTTCGTAGATGAAAAAGGATTGATGGCAATCTGCCCCAAAATTTTAAGATATATACGCCTATCAGCGTAATTATGTAGTTGTTATTTTTATATATAATTAAGAATTAAATTTGGTGTAAGTGATATTTTGAATATGATTTATAGTTCAATTGAGTTATATTTGTGTATGTAGATAAGGAAAAATATTTATTTAGAATTGAGAAGAACTGAAAAATATGTTGCCATGAGTATAACTCAAATATTCTATTTTAAATATGATTGAATGCTACATCGAAAGTTACATGAATCTTTCCTCTTATCACAATAATTAAGTAGATTTTTTTTTCAATGTATGTCTAACATTCGTTTAAAAATAATTAATATAAATATATCTCACAACTTATATGATTAATTAAATAGAAAAAAATCATTTTCATTAAGTGTGTTTCATTTGTTTTAAGCTAATCAATATCAACTTATTTTACAACTTATATTTTAAGTTTCATGTCTCTTTCTCTTTATCACAATAATTAAGCAAAAAAAACATTTTTAATGTATGTGTCACATTTGTTTAAAACTAATTAAGAGCCAACTTATTTCACAAGTTATATGTCACACACCTATAAATAAAAATAAAAGTTAATATACTCTTTTATCCGAGTGAATATTGTAACATGTATAATCTAATCGTAGCATGAATAAACTTTCATTATTTGTAAACTAACATGTAATTGATTCTTACTTGAATAGGACAGTTATTACTTCATTTAGAGTATACATACGAATATCGACAACCCTAATGCCACACCTAAAGGTGATGTTCTTACCGCTTTTTATAATTAGTTTACCATGTGGTTTATGCTAGGGGTTGGTGAGCCTAAAGGATAAGGTTCTGCCATAGTAGTTAAGCCCTAACTCTAACAACAAAACATGCTTCCAAAAATTCTAGCAAGTGTTAAATTAAAAAGGGACTTCACACAACAAAGTTTGGTGAAGAAGAGGGTTGGTGACTATGGTGTTAAACACCATAGCTTTGATCCCACTTACCTTGGCATGGGGTATAAATATATTTAAAATATGGTGTATACCATAGTTCTAGTAGGAGACACAAGGTATATGTGACTATAAGGTTTATGCAAAGGTTTAAGAGTTTGTTGGAAAGTAAGGCTTGGGGACTATGGTACTCACACCCTAGTCGTGGTTTTAATCCTTGGCATAAACAACCTTGAGGTTAATACTACAGTATTTAACCAAGCATTACAAGGTTTATGACATGCTTGTACTGAGGATGAACTTTGGTAATAAATTTCTCCTGGCTTCGAGTTGACAGTGTAGCCAAGCAGTTAATGGAAAGCTTGAAAACATGTACGAGATGAAAATATCGACCCTACATCTATTGTAAATGTTGGAAAGGGTTTTTTATAGGGTTTAATGGATTTTCTCTCTATTTGGATTTTTTCATTATGCATTTGTCTTTTGTTCTGTAACCTGTTGTTGGAAATAGCTCGACCCTTTACTAGATGCACTGTGTAACCTGCTCAAACCACTTCTTGGTTGGTTTAACAAGGCTTCTTGTTTGTTTCTTGAGGTATACATTGAAATTATTAATGGAGTTAATGGCCTCCAATGGCCTCGACCTTGCTGGTTTGCTGCAAAGAGGAAGAAGAAGATAACTAAGATTCGTTGGCCTTCCACACCTTATACCAGGTATAACAAAGCCCGGTTATGTTCCATTTAGTTTTTTTTTTTAAATTGTCTTCATATTTAAAATCGTAAAAAATTAACTGACATTGGCTTCATTTTGTAGCCAGAGGAGTGATAAGGGTGTTAGTTTTTCAACATTAAGCTAGCATATCATTAGGATCTTTAACTGAGAGAACAACAAGCACAACAATCAAACACAAGAGACAATGAACACAATGTTTTTTCTTAGGGAAACCATAAATGGAGAAAACCCCATAACTTCCTCTGAGATAGAATCAACACCAAAGTGAAACCCAAAAATAGTAAGACAATCTCTCAACAGCAGCAAGCTCTTTCCTCTAGCCCCAATGTCTTTTTCTTCCTCAACTATGCGCTACACTTGAGTGTGTATGAGTTGTGTGTTAAATAGAGAGTCCATCTCTCTATTTATACTAATCTCGACATGACTAAAACCCTACTAGGGATGACCTCACTAGGAGAGACTAATAACCCTAGTGCCCCGAAACTATGGGGACTTTAACCCTTAGACAATAGGAGGGTTATCCACAATGACTTGACATGACTTGTTTACATTATTGATTATCTTGATTAGAACATTGGGGCATGAAATAACACTAGAACATCCTGAAATAAACATCGGGTTATAATAGATGAGAAATACAAGTGAATACATTCCAAAGTTACAATTACATTAACACTCCCTCTTAACTAGGAAGGTATTCTCTCGACACAATTTTCATCACTGGTCTTCTTCTTTGGATCTTCTCGTCATCTGCATCTTTGAGTAATCTTTGTCTTCAAGTCTTCTTTGTCTTCTATTCATCTTCGTCTCTGGATCTGTACCATCACTCGATCTGGATCATCATCGCTGGATCTGGATCATCTGCAGCATCATTCCTGGATCTGGATGTTCCCTCGATCTGGATCATCTCTAGAGCATCAACTCTAGATCTGGATCTTCCCTCGATCTAGATCATCTCTATTGGATCATCAATACTGAATCTTCATGGGTGTTATCTCATGATTCTTCTCGTCATAGGAAGTTCTACAGAACCAACCCTTTTTCATGCTGGATGTAGTCCTAGCCACCATGTAGGTCTTCACCCAACACTTATATCTAATCATGTAGGAACTAACCTATAATCATATCAGAAAGGCACACCCATCACTCACATCTGACCATGCAAAAACCAATCCCACAACCCTGTCAGAAAGGCCCAGCACTCACATTTGACACATGTGAGGAACCAATCCAACATGCATATCTAGAAGGGCTCTACACTTACATCTGGCACATGCGAGGAACCAATCCAACATGCATATCCAGAAGGGCCCTGTACTTACATCTGACACATGTGAGGAACCAATCCAACATGCATGTTCAGAAGGGCATGCACTCACATCTGACTTGGTAGGAACCAAATCCTATACCCTCACCAGAATGGCCCCCAGTCCCAGACTAAGCTACCTGGTAACTGACCAGGTGCCTCCATTCCCAGAATGGAAGCTGCCCTTACATCTATCCTACTCGACATAATGGCCAACACTCACATCTAACATGGGAGGAACCTAATCCTTTAGCCATGACATAATGGTTCAGCCCTTATATCTGACCTACTCGTCAGAATGGCTCTCTTAGTCCCGGAGTAAGTGTTCCTGGTAACTGACCAGGTGCCTCCATTCCTAGAATGGAAATCAACACTGATATCTAACATGGAAGGAACCAATCCTATCACCATGATAAAATGGATCAACCCTTACATCTGACCATGGAAGGAACCAATCCTCTCACCATGTCAGAATCGCTATGGGACTCATCACTTTCCCTTGGAGGAAACCTCGATATGGAGAACACCAAACTTCTCCCTGAAGTACTCGAACTTCACCCTAGTTAATGGCTTCGTCAATACATCAGCTATCTGTTCCTCCGTCGCAACATACTGGAGCTTTATTGCTCCCCTCTGCACCATATCCTTGATATAGTGATACTTGATCTCGATATGCTTTGACTTGTCATGGAACACTGGATTCTCTGATAACTTCACACAACTCTGGTTGTAACAATGTATATAAGTAGCATCCATCTGGAGATCAAATTAATTAGACAGTAGCTTCCGAAGCCATATTTCCTCACAACTAGCTGAACAAGTTGCGACATACTTTGCTTTAGCTATACTCAGTGCCACACAGGATTGCTTCCTGCTAAACCAAGAGATCACACCTAATCCCATACCGAAGCAACACCCTAAAGTGATCTTCCTATCGATGGCACTTCCTGCCCAATCTAAATCAACATAACCCTCCAGGTTAATCTTCTGATTTGCATCGTACTTGAGCCCATAATCAATTGTACCCATCAGGTACCTCAAAATATGCTTTGCAGGAATCAAGTGAATATTTCTCGAATCTGTCAAGAACTGGCTCAAGGTGTTCACAGCAAAGCAAATGTCTGGTCTCGTGTTCGTCAGATACATCAAGGACCACCCAATCATCTGACGATACATTGTAGCATCAACCATCTCTGATGAATCATCACTCAATAGCTTCAGGTTCGATGCCATAGGTGTGGCCATATCCTTGTAGTACATCATCCCAAACCTCTTCAAGATCTCTACTGCATACTTCCCTTGTCTGAGGGAGATACCATCCGCATTCTGCCACATCTCCATGCCTAGAAAATAATGCATCATACCCAAGTCCTTCATTTCGATCTCAGCAGCAAGCTTTCTCTTCGTATCAGCAATCAACCCATCCATACCTGTTACAAACATATCATCTACATAGAGTAGAAGCATCATTGGGTTACCATATTCAACCTTGTAGTAAAGGTTGGAATATTCTTTACTCTTGGTAAAGCCCAAACTAGATAGAAAGCTGTCAATTCTGCCATACCATGTCCTGGGTGCCTGTTTCAAACCATACAGGGCTTTCTTTAGTCTGCACACATGAGACTCTTTGTCATGTGTCTCAAAACCAAGTGGCTGTTCGACATACACTTCTTCTTCTACTACACCATTCAAGAAAGAAGTCTTGAAATCCATTTGGTGTATCTTCCATTTCATTACTGCAGCCAAAGCAAGTACTAATCTGACGGAAGTGTATCTGGCTACAGGAGCAAAGGTTTCTTCATAATCTATTCCTTCCTTCTATGAGAAGCCACGAGCCACAAATATTGCCTTATATTTCTCTATGCCACCATCCACAACATGCTTGATCTTGTAGATCCATTTGGAAGTTACAACTGACTTCCCTTCTGGTCTTGGGACAACATCCCAAACATCGTTCTTCATGATTGATTGATATTCTTCGATAATTGCATCCTTCCATCCTTTCTGTTCTGTCGCTTCTTCATAAATGCAAGGTTCTTCTTTGATAAAGTCACATAGTAAGGCTACATATCTGGAACAAGATTTGGTTCTCTTTCTTTCTCTGTGATTCTCTTCTGGAGCCCCATATCTTTCCGCACCTTGGATAATTTCTCGTACCCAAGAAGGTTTCCTCTTGTGAGGATTCTTCTCTTGAGGTGGATCTACAGGTATTTGTGGTTCTTCAAATTCTCGATCTTCTTCTTGAATTTCTTCATTCCTGGTTGTATCATGAATTCTGGGAGCTTCGGATTCTTCAAGTTCTTTAGCAGGTCTCTTTCTGGATTTGTTGTAAGTTGTGCCTTCATCAAATGTTACATCCCTGCTGATGTTGATATTCTTGTATCCTGGTAAGTATATTCTGTAAGCCTTCGAGCTTTCAGAGTATCCCACAAATATACCCTTCTTTCATGAAGGATCTATTTTTGTTCTCTTCTCTTTTGGTATGTGTATGTGCACTGCGCAGCCGAATATTCTGAGATGGATAACTTTTGGTCTCTTGCCGGAGAAGACTTATTTAGGAGTCTTATTCTCGAGTACTCTGTGTGGAGTATGGTTATGTACATACACTGTTGTTCTGGCTGCTTCTGCCCATAGATGCATAGGACGATCCTGATCATGAAGCATTGCTCTTACAGCTTCCATGATAGTTCTATTCTTCCTCTATACAACCCCATTCTGTTGTGGATTGTAAGGAGTGAACAACTCCCTCTTAATGCTTGATTGCTTGCATAAGTCTTTGAATTCATTTGATGTGAATTCTACGCCGTTATCTGATCGAAATGTCTTGATCTTCTTTTCTGTGTGGTTTTCGATCAAGGCTTTGAATTCCTTGAACTTGCTAAACACATCATCTTTGTTCTTCATGAAGTAAATCCATGTCTTCCTAGAAAAATCATCAATGAAAGAAACATAGTATACATACACGCTTAGTGAACTTGATGACATTGGACCGCATACATCGGAGTGGATGATTTCCAATATTCCTTTTTCCTTGCTCTCGCTACTTGGAAAAGTATTCTTTGTATTCTTCCCTTTCACACATCCTTTCCAGACCCCTTCATGTTTTGCTTGTATTTCTAGAAGACCTTCAATAGCTTTGCTTGCATGTGGTAGTGCTCTGTAGTGCACATGTGCAAGCCTTCTATGCCATAGTTCATTTGGCTCTACTATGTCATGGACCATAGCTTGTTTTGAATGGCCCTTCAGCTTGTATAAACCTCCTTCTTGTTCTCCAATCACTATTGCATTGTCAATAGTATTTCCTCTTGGCCACATAATGACTTGGACCATCTATGAATGCAACCCTCATGCCTTTTGCATCCAATGCTGATATGGATAGAAGATTCTTCTTTAATCCTGGTACAAATAGAACATCCTTCATTTTTATAGACTTTCCAGAGTCTAGCTTGTAGGAGGATTCACCACTACCTTTTATTGGATATTGGTAGTCATCTCCTAGCTTCACCTTATGAGGTGAGTTATGTTCAGATAGTTTCTCAAAGGATTCCTTGAAACCTGTCATGTGCTTGGAAGCCCCACTGTCAATAAGCCAATCTTTGCTCCCATGTGTGACAGTTCCCGTGAGAGCAGAAATCAGAACATATTCATCTTCACTTTATTGCTTTACTCTCTTCCTTGGAGGATCATCATCCTCAGTAGTGTGAGCATGATGTTTTATTTTGGAGTTCTTCATCTTCTTGGACCCATTCTTATTCATGGGACAGTGTCTGGCAAAGTGTCCTATTTCATCACATGTATAACATCTAAGTTTAGATGAACCTTTCTGATGAGAATGCTTACCTTGGTGATGATGCTTTTCCCTTCTTCCTTTCTTTGAGTGTACTGTGAGAGCTTGATCTTCATTTGCCATCTTTTCTTCTCGAGCTTCTATCCAAGCTTCTTCTTGAGAACATTATTCCCATAGTCTGCTGAACTTGACCAACTTCTTTCTAGCACAGATTCCTTGGATGAAAGAATCCCATGACCTAGGGAGGCCATTCAATGTTGTCATCACAATTTTTGCATTCTCCACTTCTTCATCTACAACTTCTAGTTGTTCTCTGATCTGGGAGACCCTTGTGAAGTATGACTGAATGGTCTCCTCATTCTGGATCTTGACATTCTTCAACTAGTTTCTTAGAGTCATCTTTCGGTTGATGTTCTTCCCTTCAAATAGTTTGGTTAGGGCATCAAACATGGCTTTAGGTGTCTTGAGGGAGGACACCTATGGAATGAGGTGATCCTTGATAGAATCTGCAATAATCCTCTATTCCATAACCAATTTCTTCTTATGTAAGGCCTTGGCCTCATCTCCCTCTGGAACTGGAACCTCCTCCTGGATATAGGAGTCGAACTCATTTTCTTCTAGGACTAGGGAGACCCTATACGTCTAGGCTCGAAAGTTATTAGCTCCCTCAAGCTTGGTATGATGAGACATCTTAATTGAGAACCTCAAATGGAAATACAAAAGATTTAGATCTTACCAAGTCAATATGTCGGATCTCGATTTGAAGTTGAAATCCTGAAGTACTGGTTCAGGAGCAAATTAGGGTTTTGCTTTTCCGGAGTTTTGTCCACCCAAATTCCTTGAAATTTATCCCTAACTCCGATTTTGGGGAGGAGATCAATCCAGGCCCGGGATCACTGAAAAATTCCTCTTCTATGAAAAGCCCTAATTTTCGGCAGCAGTGAATGGTCCAAAACTGAAAAACGTCAGAATTGCATTCTGCTTCGACAAAAAGATGCGCCCTAGGGAGGAGAGTTATTCCACCCTACTTTTGCTGAAAATCTATGGAGAGAGATCCACAAAATAGGAAACCCTAGTTCCCGCAGCTGCATAGTGTCTTCTTCTCAGGTTAGCTCTGATACCATGTTAGTTTTTCAACATTAAGCTAGCATATCATTAGGATCTTTAACTGAGAGAACAATAAGCATAGCAATCAAACACAAGAGACAATGAACATAGTGTTTTTTCTCGAGGAAACCATAAATGGAGAAAACCACACAACTTCCTCTAAGATAGAATCAACACTAAAGTGAAACCCAAAAATAGTAAGACAATCTCCCAACAGCAGCATGCTCTTTCCTCTAGCCCCAGTGTCTTTCTCTTCCTCAACTATCCGCTACACTTGAGTGTGTATGAGTTGTGTGTTAAATAGAGAGTCCAACTCTCTATTTATACTAATCTTGACAAGACTAAAACTCTACTAGGGCCAACCTCACTAGGAGAGTCTAATAACCCTAGTGGCCCGGAATTGCGGGGACTTTAACCCTTAGACAATAGGAGGGTTACCTTCAATGACTTGACATGACTTGTTTACATTATTGATTCTCCCGATCGGAATCAAGGCATGACATAACACTTGAACATCCCGGAATAAACATCAGGTTACAATAGATGAGAAATACAAGTGAATACATTCTGAAGTTACAATTACATTAACAAAGGGCATCCAGGAGGAGTAGACCCCTGGCCCTCTCTGCTGTAGTTTCCCTCTTATACCTCGATGCTATTATGGGTGAAAATGGGTCAAGTTTTGTTTCGCTGTTACTACAAAATGAGTCAATCATGATAGTGGCAGATTTTACATGGCATTTCACTGAAGTATGTCCAATCAAAGTTTGATAATGTAAAAGAGTCATTAGCCAATTTGATCCACTCTCTTCTACAGAACCCGAACATGCTTATTATGTATTCTAGTATTCACACAATTAAGTAATTCCCTCAATAACGAGATACTTAGGTGTAACATTTAGACTTTCATTTGAAATACGTACTCATATGTTTCTTTGACCACACTTTTATCTACACTAACCTTCGACTAACATATGGATATCTCTTCAGGGATTAAATTGTCTATTTAATGTTTAGCCACCATGTATCCATCTAGTTATAGGACTACCATTCTCTTAAGCAAAGATGATCAATTCGACAAACCATTCATTGTTTATTTCTATTTAATGAATCACATGAGATGCACTTTTATTCATATCTTATACCCTTTAATTGTACCACATTATAGTCCCATTGATGACAATTTTCTTTCATGCAAATCCCCTAAATTATTAGTCATAACCACAAGCATTTCATCATCATAATGCCTTGAAAAGACCTAATGTGCATACAAGAAATCATTATGATAAAAAAATTCCTTCATTATCCTTTACAATACTATGATCCATTTGCAAAACAGTATCATATGCACAAAATAACATGAGGAGAATAAAGCATAAAGACACATGAAATGAGACCAACACAAATTTACGTGGTTCGCCCGATCCCCGGGTTACGTCCACAAAACATGTCACATCATGTGACCTTTATTATAATACAAATATTACAACCTGCAACATCCATGTTGCCGTACTTTGTTTTTGTTCCTCCTCGTGTACCCTCAAGGTATCAAAGGATGGAAACCAATACCTAGTCTAAAATTCAGTAAACTAGGCAAACATCAATTTATAACACTTTGTCTTTTCTTTACTCATCATAGCCACCCCATGTATTGGTTTACATTCAAGAGGAAAATGTATATATACCTATCTATATCCATATACATATATACTCTTTCGAATTTGGCATTCTATAAGTTCTTTTATATTACTATAATAGAACTTTAATGGGACTTAGGAAATTTTACCAACCATAATAAATAACTATTATTATGAAATTTACTAAGCATAATACTAAGTATTATTATCATCCATTTTATGGATTTCTCTCACAATACTTGGCAACATCCTCATACAAAAATTTCATGATACACAGTACTCATTTCCTTATAATACTCATGGGCAACCTCTTTCTTTATAAGGATGAAATATCCTATTGTCCAACGTATCCTTATGTGAATGTTTTCACAAACCAGATTCGATGTTCTACCTTAATCTAGAACCTACTTAAGGTATTGGACACTTAATAAAATTAAAGTCTTCCCAAGGCAAACATTTGGCTTATTCAACTCCCATTCAGAGTGAGCTTAATTAAGAGGTTAATGGTAAAAGGAATCAATACTTAAAACCTAAAACGTTTTTGCTAAGGATTTAGCATGGGATCCGATCTCTGCCAGTGGTTCTTATGTGTGTTTTGACATGGAAAACAAGATGACAAATAAAAATGACAATGCACCTTACATAGTGGAGCTTTCAGATATGGTACTCACCCGAATAAAAAAATACTCAGAACAAATAAAACGAAAATCCAATCTGGAGCTCTGGAGGACCGAGTTTTATGCAAATGCCAATGAAATCGGTGAAAAGAGAACACATCCACCAATCTTCAGCTCCTCGGTTCGGATGTTTATCCAAATCGCGAGGGAATCCCAACCTCCTAAACCCATACAACGTGGGAACGTACCCAGATCACCTATGCAAATAAAATAATGGAAAAGAAAATGTAACCAGTCGGCTGGAGATCCTTCTTCTTAGGGGGGGGGTCAAGAATGTAACAGCAAGGAATTTCAGGTGCCATGCAGTCCATATTAAGAGCAAGGATCGACTGCTATTCGCTCGGAGGATCATTCCAGATCAACACTAAATCCCAGCAAAACAAAACAAATGCAGTGAAAGGAAATTGAGGTATGTTCTTTTAGTTCTACGCTGAAAGGCTTAGACGTAATAGTCTAGATTCAGGTTATATCATTTTCGGACTCATATCCCTCAAGGAAAACAATAGAAAAAAAAACTCTCCCAATGGAGAAAACGCAGCGCAGCACAGACTTGATTTTTCGTTTCAGACATGGTGAAATCGAATGGTAAGTTGGAACATCTGTACATAAGTATATCAATACAACCCAACTCCATAAGCACTCATGGAAAGATTTAGAGTTTTGGGGCGCGATTTGCAAAGTTCTTGGCTGCAAAACCCTAACACATGCTTTTCGTACGAGGGGGTATAGAATTTTATTGGAAGCCATGGACTCGACCTTTCAAAGGGTTAATTCCATTCCAGACAATAAAGGATATTAATCCCAACCCATAAGTCAGAAATCTAAGATCTGTTGTTCCTTTATCCAAACGTGGATATCCTTAAAAAAAAACCAAACATAAATGGTTTCACGAACTGTCACATACTTCACTTATAGGTCATGGGGAATGCAACCTATTCATCTTAGGTCGGTGATAATATTGATAAGTAAAGACAACCTGTAACTCAAAAGAAACGAACTGCATGTTTCAATTAAAAAAAAGGTGACAAGTCATGATACCTGCTACTCAACATCGTAGACATGATCTGACTCGACTGAAATTTAGGCTCTCCTATCCTTGGAGTGTTCCTCGGCTACCTTCTCCTTCCCCAAAGGATGGAGAGATCCCTTTCTTCCTCCTTTTCTCTTCCCTATGAGTAGATAGAAAAGAAAAGAACAGATCCCATCATTTCTCAGCTCTAGCCCGCGCTCCCTAACAGCACCACTTACAGTAATCCACATGGAAAAAAAAACCAAGCATTCGGAGTAGAGCTGGTTATTTTACCATTTGGATTTTTTTTCTTCCCCCCTTCTACATAGGATTTCAACACCTATTTAATAAAAGAAAAAACAATGGTCTTCTCCCCACCAAAGGTGCACCAGGAATCCATAGATGAAGGCACTGATTATGCCATTATTTTTGCCGAGATAGGTTTGCCTGAATTTCGCAGTTCAAGGAATTAACTATGACAGATCTGCCTTAAATTCTCTGTTTAAGGCATTAAATTGGGAGGCATGCGTTCATCCGCATTACCAAAACATAAATGAAATATGTGTATAATTTTGGCAATTGTAGTACACACGCATATATA
>LPNX010022864.1:47843-66424 GCA_001517045.1 Pseudotsuga menziesii
CTTTCCTCCAATACACACACACATATATATATATATATATATATGATTTTCCTTTTTTATAATATATGAAAACCCCTTCATATATATATATATATATAATATCTATTTCTTCTTCCTTGGATGCCTTCCGCTAAAGCACGGTGGAAGAAATCTTATTGGGTGTGAGGTTTTATCTTCCAACTTTTATGATCTATTTGCACAGGTTGTAGTTAGAAGTCTCTTTTGTGCAATAACTCCTCCCCGATCGAGCCCTGGGCCCGCATGTCCGTAATTGAGTAGATTGCTAGTTATGCGTGTGATACATTTTATAATCGGCTTACGTTCAAGGGTGGCTGGTTTCCTCGTTGATAACGCAATGATACCATGTTTTGCTTTTGTTTACCCTTCCTTAGTGGATTAGTTTTGAATTGTTTAACTTGCGCCAATGTGCTTTTGTTTTCCTAAATCCACATATTAGGGAATTAATCACCTATCTACTAAGGTTTTACTGGTGGGGCCTTGGCCTTCATGAGCTCCACACCAGAAAACATTTACAATAAAATATTAAAATTTTTATAACACTTAGGGCATACAAGAGGGGAATTACATCTGCATTCGTAAAATGGTAAGGTTATAACATTGTATATCATCCTTCTTTCTACAGTTTTCAATAATTCAAAAAATATTATGACTGCATTATGGTAATTCTTGTTCAGAGATGGCCAGCGAGGGTGGCAATATGGTAACCTCCTTCCATACCTCCACTCTAAATTCCAGGGGTAGTGTGTGAAAACCTTCTCTATTTTAAAATTTATGCAAACTGGACCTCTCTTATTAAGTACTAACATTAATCCTTGTTTATAGGTAATGTACCCTCTGGCATGGATGTGTTTGGTCTGCATCAATGGTCCACCAACAACTGCATTGGTAAGGGTTAAGCAGTTTAGGCTTGCAAAGTCTCTTCGCTGGGTTGTAGACCATGTAGGAAGTGGGGCTTTCGCCAATCTTATGAAGAGATGTTGGACTGTAACATGGTTCTTTACTGGTCTGCAATAGTTTGCAGTAATGACTTCACAACCTCTCTATTTCCAACGTTGTTGTATTTTCTTTTTGTATGTATATGTTATGATTTTCTTGAACGGTGTATGCCATCTTAATGGACTTACAACCACTCAAGGTTCATATGGAAGTAGAGTCGAAACTCATACCTTTATTTTGATATTTAAATATATCAATAATCCCCCTTTGGGTCTAGACCAGCCTATAGTTAGAGCTTTGTTGTCAATGTTTTGACACAATTGAATTTGATTAAAGCAGTTTACCAATTGATTAATAATCAGATCTGGGTTTATGGTTTCATTGTAATAATGTAGATCTCGATCTTTGATTGGATGGTTTTGAGAATATATGAGATGTATTCTTTTTAGATTTGTTTCTGTATCACTAAATTAATTTTGTGATTTATAGATTTGTTTCTATAAAGAAAGGAATAAGCCTCCCAACTCTAACTCTATTTTAAAAGCATCATTTAGCTCATTAATGTTTAAATATTGGAAATGAATTTTTGTAAATAAGTCATTTAGCATAATAGATCTAAGGAATCCAATCGTAGCCAGGGATCTCTTACAATATGATTCTAGTTTTCCATAGCATTTTAAATTGATACAGTTTAGAAAAATAAAAAGATAAAGTCCATCTTTGTAGGAATCCGTCAACTTCGAAGAAAAGATTAGTTGAAATAAATACATTTAAAATATTGCAATAGTACATTTGCAAGCATGAATCATAACATTTATCCATATCTATGATAACACTTCATTTAAATATGGAACTCTGATTCAGGTATGGAATCCTTAACATATATTTGGTTATAATTTATTAAAAACATAAATCTATGACTGCTAATTAAGATCAATTTTACATTACATAATAACAATATCTAGGGAAGATAATAGGAACATATGCATAGTACCCTTTCTATAAAAATGTAAATTTATGATTCAGAACTAACTTGAAATTTTTACTTTAAACAAGTCTAGAACATATAAGAAGAAGAGTAGAGAACCTGACACCATTGTCGGGAAAACAGAACTGAAACAACCGTTCCTCCCAACCAACTCCTAGGGTAGTTAAGTCTCACTTGCTCCAGAACCCCCAATCCTGTTTGCTAAACCACAAGGACAAAATCCAATCAATGCACCATCTATTGCATTAACAGATCAATTCCTTGTCCACTACTAACCTCCTGCTTGCTAAATGGACATACTGTTATATAGTATTTTTCCTAGGACTTGGTCATTTATGAGCCTCCTTCTCTTTAGCACTCCACAAGGAGTTTGACCTAATTTTGGAGAGGATGCCTCCTTCATCTTGAGTTCTCACTGAGCAGCTTTCGCCGCTTGTATTTTCCTCTTTTGTGTCAACAAACACTTAGTTCAACAATTATTTAAGTTTTGATTTCTTTCAGTGTCTTTAATTAGTAAATAAGAATAATCCATTACATCTATCTTTAACTTTCTTGTCAAAAATATTTAAAAAATAAAATATTCAAAAAAGTAATAATTTTCTTTAATCCGGTGTGTTTCATTATATAATTAATTAAATATAATTTCCAATAAAAGTGTAACATTTTATTTAAACTAATTATTATCAATTTATTTCACAATTTATATGATTACTCTTAGGATTAAAATTTATATCTTTAAAAATAAAAAACCTCTATCTTAATTAAGTTTCAAAACTCATAAATATTTTTTCCATTTTATTATTTTGAGATTAAAATATAGTAATAACAAAGAAAAATGTAAAATAAATGAAACTAAACCATATTGATTTGAATTCATATGATGGATATTAGAGATTGGGATTTTAATAGAAAAGCCAAAATGGCATTATTATTGATGTTTTTTCCAACCATGTCCAAATATAAAATCCAAAATAAATGACATGACACTAAACCGTATTGATTTGAATTCATATGATGGGTATTAGTGATTGGGACTTTAATTGGAAACTCAAAGTCGCATTGTTATTTTTTTAAGGGTGAAATAATGTCAAACGTAGTTAAATAATTAAAAATAAATAAAAATACATGAAAATATTTTCATTATTTTAAAATAGTTTAAAAAACATTAAAAAATAACAAAGTATATTAATATAAATTCCAATGATAATTGACCACTAGCTCTTTTAATCCTTTTCCAAAATGCAATGGTAATTGGACATAGCCCTTTTTATCCAATTCCATTATAAATAAAACTTTTTAGATGTTTACAAAACAGATTTACTGCTGGACCGACTTACATGGCACATGTTTTCAATAGATTATCCTATTTAGAAGTAATATTATCTTTTTAAATTATTTTGTATATAGTTTATTGAAAATGATTTTGTTAAAAGAATGTTGGAATTTGTTGAATTTTTTATAATTAATTATAGTTTTAAGTTGTTTTATAATTATTGAACGGGTTGGGGCATTTTGATCGTCAAATAAGGTTTAAAATTTTTGTTAACCATTATTTATGAAGGGTAATAAAATTTCTAAAACCTAATTTTGAAGGGCAATAAACTGTATAAACTATCATTTTATTATTACTATTTTTTAATATTATTATAGCATTAATATATTTATTTTATATAAAACCATACTTTCTAAGTTTCAAGTTCCAAACCATACATTTATTACAAACTAGAAACATCTATTAAATTATAATTATTTTTTTATTTGCAAGTTGCATTGATTTTTCCTAAAAACATAAAAACTCATTTAACTTAATGATTTTTAGATTATTTTTTTTCCTTTTTTTTCTTTTTTTCATTATTGCAATAAGCATTTACACTCTACTATATTCTTGGCATTATATTTTCTGATTTGTTTAGATTTAGAGATTTTCGTGAAATCTATGATTTTGAAGAATTGTTACAGAGTATGTTGTGTTTTTTAATAATTTTAAATAACATCAATAATGTATGTGTAGCTTTTGTATTTAGTGGTTTATCACATAATTTAGGCAATTTTTTAATAATTTTAAAATAACATCAATAATGTATGTGTGGCATTTGTATTTAGTGATTTATTTGGGCAATTATATAGTTTCAGATTCAAATACTATTGATTAATTCTCTAAAAGTCCCATTGAAATTGAAATAAATATCTTTTATGTTTCTCTTAGGGTTCAATTTCAATGATATATTCAAAATTTTAATGAAGGCAAGTATTAAATAGGGGTATTGAGAGAAAAAAAGAGAGACATACAGATACATATTTTGTTTTTATAAATCAAATATTATATTATTATGTATTTTTTTATAAAATAAAAAAAATCTTTGCATTATTTGGTGTGATTATTGAAGAACACAATTAAAAAAAGAAAAGCATACAGAGCTATATTTTATCTTTATAAGTCAAATCTTATTTTTATGTATTTTTTTATAAATAAAAAAACTATTTATATCATTTGTTGTAATTGGTGAAGGGAGAAATTTTTACATCATTTGGTGTCGTGGTTGAAGGGTAATATTTTAAACAAAACGTTTCACAAAGGGTAATATTAAAACCCAAAACGTAAAAAAAAAATTAAAAAAATGACGGGTAAACTGAAAACATGTGCATTTAACCAAAACACTTTTGAAATAAGTTCAGTGATACAGTGCCCATTTTATATATTTACATTAAAAACATGTGCATTTAACCAAAACACTTTTGAAATAAGTTCGGTGAGACGGTGCCCATTTTATATACTTACGTGATAGATTTTTTTTATTTGAGATGTGAGGACTATGGTTTACGCTTTTTTATTTATGGACGAGGATGAGATAAGTGTAATGTCAAGATTGATTTTATGGAAGTTGTTCAAAATTTGAAATGAACAGTTATAAAAAATATACATATAAAATAACTGGTGAATGGATAACTAATAACTATGCATGGATAACTCACAATTGATGAATGGATAACTAACAGTTCATGACATATAACTAAAAGAATGTGAGATAATAAAAAAAATGATAATTGATAAATGGATAACAGAAAGAATTTCGGTGATAACATGTAGCCACACATGGATAACTCACATTTCAACCCGTTTAGCTACAAGAACATGAAGAATGAAAAAAAATTCCAAACTATTTTTCAATCCATGACTATCTCTCAATCATTTAATCCCTATCGGTGTGATTAGATTTTTCAACAAGGATGATAACATAATGACATATTTTTTATTTACTTTTGATCTTATAGATTTATTGGTCCCTCTAATAAGACATACAATATAGAGACTCTATTAATTAGTTTGTTTTTGTTGAAAGCAAGAGTTATACAAAGTTTAGTCTCTGCTTTCACATATATATATACATACACACACACACACACATATATATATATATATATATATATATATATATTTTTTTTTTTAAATAATAAAACTTATATTATTTTGAATAAAATACATAGCATTTTTTATACATAGTAATGAAAGAGCTTGTCTTAATTATGGCATTGTCTTATTTTGTATCAGCTCCTGTTTCACATGCCAAAGATCCTTGTTCCAAACATTCAATTCAAACATTGGTTAACTTAGATATTGTTGTAATTATAGAAAATGTGGGTCTTATATATTTATAGGTTATTTTTCTCCCAAGGGTTTTATCAATTTTTACATTATCATTGTTTATCTCAATCCATAATCTAACAACTCCATAGAAGGAGCAAGTTAGCACTACTTGTTTTTGGAAATAAGAATTTTTTTTACAATCTCTATTATATCATCAAAACATATTGAAGAATCTAGATGGAGTTGTTTCATTTGTATAATAATATAAGTTATTTATCTTGTACAATTTTAGTGCAACATAGGTTTTTTAGGGTATTGAATCCATTTTTATAATCAAATAGAAATTGAATAATGAAAAAAAATATCTAACCCTCACTAAATAATGTTACAATTTCATGCAATTAGAGATTATGAGATATTTGTTAACTAAAAAAATAGATATATTTGTTTAATAAAAAAAGTTAAAAACCCTTAAAGTATTTGTTTATTTAAAAAAATAAATAAATTTGTTTATTAAAAAGAGTTGAGATATGTGTTTGCTAGAAAAGAGGAATTGACTCTTTTCAATGGTCTTGTTGCTCTTACTTTTTTCAACAAGCTCTACTCGTTTAATTCAAACTTCCCATTTTTCCTTAATAATAATGATCACACATATGACATATGACATCTTGCCTTCATTCAAGAAGGAAATGAAGCCGGTAGTGAACTAATTTAAGCATTGTTAAACTATTTTGGTAAAGTTTCCTTCAAAAATAAATGCACTTTGTGGAAACATTTAGTAACTATTTACATATTCTACAATAAAATTTGTGACTACCTTTTTCTTAGAGCAACATGTAACATCCCTTTCACTAATTTGATTATTTTATAATGGAAAATACAAAGATGAATGTATAATGTGAAACCTTCCGGTAAGAAGTTCAAGGTTGGTAAAAGCATTCTAAGTAATGTTATGTGTAATTTCTAAGTTTAATTCTCTTTTGTAGACTTAGGAGATTGAAGGACTTGACTCAACTAAACAATTGAGGCATGAGTCCACTAGGGAGAGGGAGAGTAATTCGATGTAATGCACCTCAAAAATCCGTAATAATTTTGTTTTCTTTATATAACATATATATAAAGACACATTATTAAAATCCCTAACTATAACAAGGAATTATTGAACATTGACAGTTTATTGCATATTCTTGGCCTTACTTGTTTGTTCACCCTTTCCTCAATCCGATAACCCATTTCTGACAATTAGGATTCAATTCATTTAAATGTTTTAAAAATTGATTCACTAAGTTTACTGTTCTTTCTGCAACGATCATTCCGGAAGTTAGCCTTCCGCAATGGTAATTCTGCAAATACGGATTGCGGGTCTCCTATTAATATATAAACAACAACAACCTTACGCAATGACCCTTCTACAATGATCATTTCACAATGATCATTTTGCAAAGATCCTTCCGTAAATGCAGATTGCGTATTGCGGGTCCTTATTAACTATAAACAACATTATCCTTCCGCAAATAACCTTCCACAATGACCCTTTCCGCAATTCCTGAGAATCGTCGATCTCTTGCGGAATGTTTCATGGTCATTGATTTCTTATCAAGTGCGGAACTTCATTTTACTTTGTGGATCCCTTATCTCCTCGATGATTTTTCTCCTTATCGTTGATCCACTTTTTCTCCATTAATCTATAAATAACATCAACCTTCCACTAATAAGCTTCTGCAATGACCCTTTCCACAATTTCCTTTCCGCAAGGACCTTTCCACAAGATTCTTCTCGCAATTGCGGGTTGTAATTATAAACTTTTAGAATTATTCTCCTACAATTCACCTTCTGCAATTGCCTTTTTGCAATTCCTGAGAACCGTTAATATCTTTCGGCGTTGATCTCATTTGTCGATCTTCTTTCTTTGTGGATTGTGGGTTGCGAACGTGCCTTCCAAATTTCCCGATTTGTTCTTCCACAATCCATCTTCCGCAAATCATATGAGCCGTCGATATCTTGCAGCTTCCATCTCATCCATCAATCTGTTATCTTTGTGGATTGCAGGTTGCGGATGTGCCTTGCAACTTTTCGGAACTGTTCTTCTGCAATCCATCTTCTACAACTCCTGCGAGTGGTCGATCTATTGCGGCTTCGATCACATCCTTCGATCTGTTATCTTTTAAGATTCTGGGTTGCGGATGTGCCTTCCAACTTTCCTGAACTATTCTTCCACAATATGTCTTTTGCAACTCCTATGAACTGTTGATCTCTTACAGCTTCAATCTCATCTGTCGATCTACTATCTTTGCAGATGTGCCTTCCAACTTTACCGAATTGTTCTTCTGTAATCCGTCTTCCGCAACTCATGTGGGCTGTATAGCTCTTGCATCTCTGATCTCATCCATCGATCTACTATCTTTGCGAATCTCTTATATTCTGTTTAGATTCACTTCATGAATTCTTTCCCCATCGTTGATTCATATTTCTCCTTTACCCTGGATTTTTCTAAAACCTCTATAGTGCCATTGAAAAAATGGTTTGGTTTGATTTGGGGTTTATTTTACTGTAAATTTAAATAGATTTGGAGGTTATCTTAATGCCTGTAACATTTTCTTGCTTTCGTCGCCTTTGTACATGATTTGATAATCACATATCTATACTGCACTAAGTTGATTATAAGATATGTAAAGTTTAATTCATATTTTTCTATGTAAATGGATTTCATTCACATACATTGAATAATGCAGATCTATACTATAAACACGAATTATAGATTCAGTCGACATTCTAATTTTGTAATGTAGAATTAAGAAAGATTTAAGAGAAATTGATATAGACAGGAAATATACAGTTAAATGTAGGAATACTCGATATAGTTTAAAACATATGGTTTCAATCCATTAGGTGCAGAATCAGAATTCTAAATCATTCAAGTATCGCAACATTAAGCTAACTGAAACCGACTAGATTCTACATTAATATTCTTTAGATCTAGGATTTATACATGTTCTATAAACTTTTAAAACATGAAATATGAACTTGGCACCAACGCTGGGAAAACAAAAGTGGAGAATTTGTTCCTCCCAACCAACTCCCATAGAAGCCAAGTTACTTGCCCCAGAACCCCCGAGCCTGTTCAATAAACCACAAGAGAAAAATATTTCAATGCCCCATCTCTTTCATTTCACATATGCTAATCCCCATCCAATGCTAGCCTCCTACTTCTTATGGACATACTATTATATAGTATTTTTCCTAGGACTTGTTCATTTATGAGCCTCCTTCTCTTTACCACTCAACTAGGAGTTATGACCTGATTTTTTGGGATGATGCCTCCTGCATCTTGAGTTCTCACTCAGTGGTTTTTGCCACTTGTTGTCTTCCTCTTGTGGGTCAACAAACACTCTTCAACATCTATCTCCACTTTTGTTCCCCTCAGCATATTTTATTAAATAATTGTTTTTATTACAACATGTTTTATTCTTGACTTCTCTGTAAAAAATAATAAAAATAATGAAATAATAAATAAAGTATTTTTCGAGCAGAATTAACAATAATTATTAATTCAGGTGGTATTACATTCGAAGCCATGACTTTGATGATAGGAGCAATCTTGGCGCCAAAGGCACCTGAAGAAAAATAATTTGTTAATGTTCACTTGGTCACTTAAAGTTTTAAGGGTCTTCCTAAACTACAGTTAGTGGCTATTCGACGTAAGCTTTTAGTGAAATTATATGTCTGTAAAGATAAATATATTATTAATAGATGGTACTAGTTAAAATTTGAAAGATCATCTTAGTTATTATTATTATTATTATTATTATTATTATTATTGCGGTTAGACTGCCCAAAATATTGAGTAAAATTACTAAGTGCTCTATCATCTATAAGCAACTGACCAAGTAGTTTAAATAATTAAATCAAGCTTCACTCATTTAATAATCATGACTATAAGGTTTGACTAAGTTTATCGGTTGGAAAGAAGAGCTTCAATTTGTTTTTCAGAGTAAAACTTATTACCTATAATCTGATACTAATGGTCATAAGAGAAAAATAATTATTAATATAGCCAACCCTACTAAGTGAAAACTTGACAATTACAAGTAAAGCCTAAGTATTGGTTGAAAATGTTTATAGTTTATCCATGGTGGAAGCTTTGATTTTTAAACCGTTCAAAGACTCTAATATTCCTAAACTTAGTGGATTCATGCCCATCTAAGGGGTGTCCTATCAGTGGGAAGGCATACACCGGATAAAGATCAAGTAGGTTAAGTGGAAAGTCGAAGTCAAGTATTCAGTTTCCATAGTCGGTTGAACCCATTTGGTTTAGACAAGGCTCTCAACTTACGATGTTGTTATTGTTAAATGAATAAATGACAGAATAAATGACAACTTATAAGTATTCCTTTGTGCATTTAAAATATCAATGCTTTCACTTGGTTTGTTGTTATATGTACTCCTTGACTATGTGCAATATTATGTTTTTAAATCCTTATGGGAAGGGTAGTGCTTAAGGGACATCATGTTGTATTGATCATAATCTCTAATGGTTAAAGTATATTTCATAAGTTAGAGCAAATGTCGAAGAATGATAAGTACATTTTAGTAATAAAAATAAAAAGTTAGTGTATGTTGTGTAAGGTTTGCCATTACACCAAAACCTGCAGATGTTGGTGAACATTTGAAACCCAACACAACCCCAATCACCAGGAATGGCAGTTAAACCACTTGTTTTATGTTCCCAAAGGTGCGGCGGTTATACCATGTGGAGGTACCTGATACTCTAACACCTCGCCTCCGGCGTAGCTCGGGGGAATTGAACCTGAGACCTTAGCTCTGATACCATGTAAGGTTTTTCGTTACACCAAAACCTACAGATGTTTGTGAACATTTGAAACCCAACACAAGCCCAATCACCAGGAGTGGCGGTTAAACCACTTGTTTTATATTCCTAGAGGTGCGGCGGTTATACCGTGTGGAGGTACCCGATACTCAAACATGTTGATGTGAAGGTACTTATAAATGGAAACATTATCAATATGTAGATATTAACATGGTTTAATGCAACATACAAGCTTAATGTGATGTTTAAATCATTTTATCACATGAATAAATACAATCTAAGGGTGTGATAATTATATCATCAACTAATAAGTTATTTGATGAAATATCTTTTGAAGTTAAAATTATTGTCAATGATGGAAATTCCATCAATGTATACTTAGGTAATTATTAATGATTAACTTATTTTATTATAGTCAAACAAGATAGAAGTGAAGTCATAAGGTTAACAAAAATGACTAACTTAGTATTAAAGGTGTATTTTTACCAATTGAATGTTATAAGTATTAATAGATATTGGGAATGATCCTTGATATGAGAAGGTTGTTCTTTGACATGAAGCCATGTTGTATTTATGTTACTTCCATACACTTGATACATTAAAGTGGAAATTTTATATATTGATTGTGTATTTAGTGTAAAGATTTGTTATAGTTAGGGTGTAGCCATACATCTAGATGTACCAAAAATATAAGCATAGTTATGTGAGAAGACTCAATGTTAGGGGCTAAATGAATGAGGATTATAATATTTAGAAGACCTAATGTTAAGATTATAATAAGTTCCTCGAATAAGATTTGTAAATTGATGGGATAAGTAAGTGGTAGTCTGAATTATATGAAGAGTTACTCTTAAATATTTAAAAGGGCAAGTGTAATCAAATGAGATTAACTTATGCCAATTCTTAATTGTAAGAGGGTTATGTTCGGGTTAAAAATTAAATATTTGATAAGGTTTAGCCAAGTAAATATCGCATGTTACTAGAAGCCCTTATAAAGATAAGAGACTTAAATCATCCTATGACTAAGTTATTAGAGTTAATATACATGCATTTTTATGTGTAAAGATATAGAAACAAACTTTTATAAATGATTGGCCATGTCATGCAAGCAATGGTACTAATTTATCTAAGTTGTAGAAAGATATTTAAGTAAAGAAAAAATTTGCCCCATATCCCAAAATAGTAAGGAGGAAATTGTGTATGTTATACTACATATACTTTATGTTGCATAAGATTGAAAGCAACACTAACATAATTTTCTCAATAACCTATAAGAGAAGCCTTCATAAAATAGATACATAATCAAATAAATTGTGGTCATGGGCTGTAGTTGCAAATATTTTATAGTGTAAGTGTAGTGAACCTTATAATTCAACAAACATTTTTGACAATTCTTGAAAATTCTAAAACACTAACTTTGACTCTAACAGATTTGGGTCGACTTAGGAGTTATTCACCATTAAATAAAATCAATGAAATATTTAATAAAATATAAATGTCATGAGAAATATTGGAAATCTTCCTTGTTTTCTTTTTAGTTTTCCATGTAGTATTTCACAAGATACAATCCTTCTGTATTCATTCCAAGCATGTAGGGATGAATCGTATTCAAGGCCACATAAACCACACAAAAAATTGGCTACTATTTTCTTGGAATTTATCTAACAGTAGATGATGCAACCCTTATACCAAAAAAATTGGACAACCATCTATTGTGTTTAAAACAAAACCAAGAAGTTTGTAATGCAGACTCAACTTTCTCTTCAATGTGAGAACAATAGTATAAGGTTTTTAATTACGTAATATCTATATCTTTTATGCATTTTAATTGAATAGTTTTTCAAATTTCTCAAATTTGTTTTTGATTCGAGGCAAGTTGAAATTTAGAGACGATGAGTTTTCACCTCGAACATAAAACATAGCAGTGTGAATATTTCTAAATTAAATACCAAATACAACATCCTAAAATACCATCTTTCCCATAATGGAACGATATCAACAATGAAACTCACCAATATACAAATTAGGTATTTATGTGCCAATTTTTATAATGAAGTAAGAATTATGACATCGGCTTGTAGAGTGGGGAGACATTTAGAATCCTAGAATGAGGACACGAGAAGGAATGGCCCATCTAATTCTCAATGAAATATTGTACAAGCCCTAAATATTATATTGGTGGATGAATTCTATATATTTTTATATATATTTTTAGTTTGTTTTTAGTTTTTTTCGAAGGAAAAAAATATTGCAATTCATTAAAGATAACGAACCAGCTTCTTTACAGCCTATAAGACCTCACAAAAATAGAACTTACCTTTGTTAATGATGTTAAAAAAATTTCAAACCGTTTTTTGCTACATATGGGGCTATTCAAAATAGGATATATTCAACTATATTATCATTGGAAAATATTATACAATTAGAATTGAAATAGTGCAACAACAAGCTATCATTCAAGATCCTCCAGTACAATTTGATCATTTATAAAAGGAAATTTTTTATCTTGTAATATAGCCCACATTGTGAAAAATATATATTTTGATGCTTTGTTTTTGTGATTTAGGTGATAAAGGATCCAGGATCATCCTCCATGATGATATCGTTTTGATATTCCCATTTCCTTCCTACACCTTTCCCGAATAAGACCATTCTTTAAAATCCGATATGCTATACAATTCCTCTCTTTATACACATCCTAAAAAGTGATTTCATGAAATCTAAATTCAATTTGGATCAGTTCTTCATTAATAAGATTTAGATAATGATTAGTAAGGAATGTATATATACGTGAAGTCTGAGGATTCCCCTTAGTTAAAAGGGTTAATGTGACATTAGGTCCTACCAACAAGGAGGAAAGATCTTAGAACTATAGTTATATAAAATTATGATACTTTTTTACTATTAATTAAACACTTCATGTGATCTATTGCAAGTAAGTCTAAGTCTACAATGACAAGGGCCTGTTTTACTTTTCGACACCTTGTCCATTTAATTATTTGATTAATATGTTTATAAATTATTAATTTTATTTTATACATATCTAATTCTTTTTAAATAATAATGTCATATTTTCATAATTGTTTTAATAATTTATTAGCATATTGAGATCCCTAAATATTTTTGTATAACTTTGTTATTAACAGCTTTAAATAACCAAATAAAATAAGATACTAATTCAACAAAATTATAATTTTTTATTTTTCATTAAAAATATTCACATGAAATTTTTGTATAATTATGGAAAAAAATATTTTCAATTAAAATTATTTATATGTAATTATTGCATAATTATAATTTAAATAGAATTAACAAGATTAAATTTATTATGAAAGAATTGGTTCTTTTAACCAATGTAATTTCTTAATAAATAGTAATACTTTTAAATTATTATTTTATTTTTACATAAATTTAATATTGTTATTTATTTATTAATTTTTTATTCCTATTAAAGTTTATATAGGTGTATATATCTTGTCTTCTTTAAGTTTTTGATAAAAAACTATAACTAAAAAAATATACACATAAATTTAATATTATTATTTTATTATTTCTTTCTGCAAATCAAATGTGTAGATACCCTACCTTCTTTAGGTTTTTGACCAAAAACTATAACTAAAAGGCTATGCATGAATAGACACCCAGTCAAATTTGTTGCAAAATTAAAGAGAAATGGAAAATATCTAAAACTTGTAAACTGAGAAGACTTATTGCTGTTGTGTATGAATATCGCTGATGAGATCCTAAGCAAGAATGAACCACATTAACCGTCCAACATAACTTTGAAAGTAAAAGCTTAATCAACTATTTTCTTAATGTGATTAACCAAACACAAAACTATCTGGATAGTGTATATATATCAGTGATAGTGATCTTTGGAGGGCATGACATAACCCAGTCTCAAGAACTAAACCACCATTCAAAAAAATAAGAATCGTTGAAATAAAAGGTTGCTTATACATTGTAATTGTAATTTGCTTGACATACTCACAAACATACAAAATATCAAGAAGCAGACATAAAAGCCTAACACAGAATTTGACATATCCAAATGATAATAAACAGTTGGTGATTCGAAATGGAAATGAGAGAATAGACCCATTATCGATAAATATTGTCCCATACCTCCAAAAACAATAAATAGAAAAAGGTGAAGATGTGTCAAAGTTGGAATTTATTTTCAACTTTAAATCTCTTCGAATATTTTAAGAATTTCAACTCAACATCTCTTCGACTATTTTAAGAATTTGAACTCAAGATATAACACAGTAAGAAAATCAGCCCTACCAAGTAATACATAGCTTCATGTAATAAAATTTGCAAAGTAACTCCCCATTCATTCATGGGCACTAGCTAGCAAGAAGAAAGATAAATACAGGAATTTAATTTCTTTATCCTTTGACCTTTCAATTAACTTTTAAAGAAAAAGTGAGATAAACGAAAATGTAATTTGCGTTATGCTATGTAAAGAAATAATATTAATGTATATGTATAAAAATAATGTTAATGTACATTATAAAAATAATGTTAATGTTTTGTTTGGAAAATGAATCCATAGAACCTCAAAACAGTGTATAAATTGAAATATAATATATCAACACACCATAGTTTGTAATTGTATGCATTATGTCACAATACATTGATTTTCATTATGATGTCTATAAAATGTAGAAAATTATAATTCTAGGGTTTATAATAATTGTTTTAGTATTAGATTTTGGTAGTTAGATTGAAGATCTTCTGCAGTCACTCCTCCTGAAGCAGAGCTTCATCTCTCCTCTACATTTTGTATTCTATGTATCGAAACATTCTATACTGGAGTGACAGGTAGCATCCTTTGCTACTGATCTTCTATGTATCTATCTCAGGTTACTAGATACCAAGATATTTTATCTTGAACTTTGTTGAAAAGATCCTCTTGCACCCATTCGAGGGCTTGTTGTCTTATATAGCTTTCCACCATCAAACTTGTAGCGAAGGTTAAGATATTCATCACTCTAGGTGATATTCAATCTCTTTATGTAACTGGATGTGCTTAGCTCGTACAAAGTATTTTCTACACATGTGGTTCTTTGCTCGATATATACTTTTGCTTCATTGGAGAAGTGTGTTTGGTTAATGGAGTATGTTGTGCCATAATCTACTCCCTCTTTTTGAGACACTCCACGAAATTTTCTTTGTATACTTGATCTTGTAGATCCACATGGAAGACACTACGAAATTCACTTTAGGTCTCGAAACCATATCCTAGACGTCATTCCCCATGATCAACTAGTACTCTTTGATCATAGCTTTTTTCATAGCTTAAAGGGTATACATCAATGATGTCACTTGACTGAGCCACATAACTAGAATGTATCTGAGGCCTCTTACAATAGTTGGAAGTCTCGTCATAATTTTCTTCATCTTGAGTTATCTCTTGTGTCCAAGGTGGTCTTCATATCTCGAGGTGGATCTATCGTCTTCTTATATTCTTTTGAAACTCTTTCTTCCATCATGGTTTCTCTGACCCTGGGAGCTTCATGTTCATCTTTATGTATGTTTATTGGAGTGAATCTTGAACTGTCATCACTTGTTCTTTGGAACAAGTCCTATCCTCATTTTCTCGTAGGCGATCATACACGACATTTCCTACATGTTTCATACACTAGTTTCATGGTTGGAAACATTTCATAAGACATGTGCATAATGACAAATTATTATGCATAATGATACAATTATGCAACTATTTTATCCAATAGAAAATTCATCCATATGGTGTATGGAAACTTTCCATATTCCTTCCATCTCTACCATAACATCATTGAGATTGTGCACTAATCCCAATATTTCAACAAAGAGGTTTCATTCCAGATAAGTAGCAATGGAGTGTTGTATAGCACCATGGGCTACTTACCCATAACATGCATATTAGTAGTATATTGCCATTAATGCAACCATTCTATCATACAAATTGAACACAACTAAATAATGACAATTTAAATCCTTTTATTTGTTTGGTATAATCCTTCTTGATCCTTCTACTAATTCCGGGAACCTGTGTATTGGTTCTAAGTGTCACTGATCCAAATACTAAAATGGATAAGAGTATGATATTTGTCTTCACCAGTAGAATTGACATTCATTATCACTTGAGGAATCTTCAACGGTGTGAGCATGATGTCTTTATTTGAATTCTTCAAGTTGTTCTTTGATTTGAGAAATCCTTGTGAAGTGGAACTGCATGGTCTCCGAGTTCTGTATCTTCACATTTTTCAGTTGGTTCTTCAATGTCATCTTTTTGTTGATATTATTTCCTTCGTACAGGTTGGTCATTATACTGAACATATCCTTCGGAGTCCACAAGGATGATACATGTGAGATCCAATGGAGGCAGAAATAATCCTCATGGATTCCATATCATGCTTCTTTAGGTATGAGAAGCACTTACTTCCATGCTCAAAGGTTCTTAGCTTCTTCAATCTTGTTCTAAATCTTGGTACTGTTTGTCATCATGATAAAATTGAGAACCTCAAATGGAAATAGAGAGGATAGAACTTACCAATGAGATTGCTTCAACTTTATGCTTGGTTGAAATATTTTCTAGAATACTGCTTCTAGTAGACCTAGGTTTTGATAGAGAAACGCTATTTTTTCAAATTAGGTATCCTTCATATCTGATTGGATATAAATATGCGCCTCCTCAAGGTGAGCTGATTATCATACTCATTTTTTGAAAATAATGAACAGAACTGCAAAATATCTAATGCCCTAGTTTTTTTCAATTTCTTCTGTATAATTATTTAATATTGTTTCTCTTGTATCTCAGACATTCCTGCTCCTATGGGCCTAAAGCTTTGAAATAAGGTATCCTATTCTGTCTTCTTTCCAACCTCATAGGTTAGAGAATAATTGGTTTCACCAAGTGTGACTTATGCGAAGTTTCCCAAGGCGACTTATTTTATGACTATTCAGAATAATGAACATGTATGGACTTCCACATGTCATTGTTTCACCTTCAAGGTCTTAAACGTTCACCACATAAACTACGGTCCATTCCCTATCTGAAAAATGTTTCAAAATTTCATTTGGACCTTCCTAGCCTGAGATATAACAATTCTCCCCAAGTCACATGTTTAAGGATGAATTCTAGGAGAGGATGGAACCTTGAGTTGGAGAAATCATATGTCCTAGATTACAACTAATATTAGGATGATACACTTACATAGGGTACATAAATATTTCATCTTATCCCTGTCAAATTTGCGGCTCCTGATCCATCTCCAATCTCGAGTTACATCAAAAGTCCTAGCATGACTAGTTTTTTGTCTTCTAGGATTTTCAAGCATGAATCCCTAATATTCAGTAGTGGGACAGTGCAAGCTACTGAGGGTTACTTTTGGCACGTTAGATGAAATAGAAAACTAGAAAATCAACAATCCCTCAACATAATTGTTTTTTTTTCAATCATGTTTCCAAATATATAAGGTTTATGTATTGAAATTTTTTATAACTATGTCAAATTTCATTTTTTCTAACAGTCACTTTTTTTTAAGGAAAATGATAAGGTATATGTTTTTGTGGGTGTAGCCTTTGAGGTCTTAAATGATGCTTTTGGGATACAAAACTTTGCAGGCATGTAGAGAACATATAACACTAGTGCAATGCTTAGTTTTTCGAAAATAAAATTAGTAATTTAAAAAAAAAAATTATAATTATCTAAGTGATCATTCCTTGAAAATGGTACGTCTTTTGTGGGTCCATCCTTTGAAGGTATTACTGAAATAATCATGAAATGGGTTTTTTATAGAATGTAGATGTTAGTGTCTTCGAGTGCACCATATAATTTTTTTTTAAAACGATTACGGATTGAAAAAGTTATGGGAAAACAGTAGAACTATTTTTAGTTAAGGAGTTAGGATACAATAGAAATTGAAAACAAATGGGAAAATATAATATTTTTTAATAAAAATTACATATTTAGAATCTACAGAAAAAATGCTGTTTATGTTTAAGATTTTGTAAAAAATGGTTGTGTGTAGCATACTATAACGAGTGTGTAAACAACGACTTCTTCATAAAATTGGGGAAATGTCCAATTAGCTATGGTTTATCATGTACCATAGCACAGGTTTGGTATTACCGAAGGGTGATTCCATGAAGATGGGTAACACTTTTTGGCCAAATTTGGCGATGAAAACCTGATTTTTTACTCATGTGCTAGATAGAAGCCCTCAAAACGC
>LPNX010022864.1:75804-103366 GCA_001517045.1 Pseudotsuga menziesii
TAGGACACATATACACAGTGGTTTCCTCAAAATATAGTGAATGGGGTGGTGATTACTGGTTGGCACATTGTATAGAGGGAAAGCAAACCCTTATTATGTCCATGACTCACGATGAAAACAACCACTTCGCAATAGGGTCTATGGTTGTTAAAGTTGAATACCTTACACATGACAATAATGCAAGAAAGAAGGGTGGCTATGTTTACAAGGATTACAAACTAGGTGCAAGTGCGTATCACTTTACCAACTTAATCATTGGTACAAACCTCCAGGTACAAATAATGCCTAGCTGAAATTCATCGAAGGTACGCTACTTCTTACCAGATACAGAGCACGAGAGACTAATGGAGACCATCATTATAAGAGATGATCTAGAGGGCTTGGTTGTATTATAATAGGTGGGATCTAGCATGATGAGGTATGTATCATAATTTTAATTTTCCCATGTATGTTGCTTATGAATATGTCAATTTTGTGTTCTTGATATGCGAAATTTTCAATAATGTTGTTTATAAATATCCCAAGAGTTCTGTTGTATGTCAAGTTAATGAACATGCCAAATTTTACATATGATCAATAAAACCTATATATCAATCATATGAACATTTCAAGATCTCATTCACATGATATACACAACATTAGAATACATACATGTACCTCTTTAGGTCATACCTGTCAAAGTTCTTTATAGGATCTCTTACAGGACTAAAACCCTAATTTTTCAAGTAGGTAATATTGTCATTGTTTTCAGCCGATATATAAAACTAGGATGATGGAAACAAGATGCTGCAACGATAACTTTCTATTTTAAGGCTTGTACAATTTCCTTCTTGACAACTCACCTCTTATACCATGTTAATTTTTTTATTATAATCATTAGTTCAATGCGCAAAGGCAACCATAAAACATTTACATAAAGAATTTAACATGTAGGATCTAGTATCTGGAGGTGACCTGCAGCTCACCATAGATTGATTCTCGGGCCTCCGATTGATGAACCGTCGATTCTGTTGGATTCGTGATGTGGGATTTTAGCTAGGGGGATTCTCTCTTACCTGTCCATTTCCCATTGACCTCCATATACGGTGGTTTCTGAAACTATGGTTTCGCTCAGTAGGGGACAATGCATTTCACACCAACAAGGGCCAAACTTGGAAAGCCATAGAAGGTGGGGATGCGGTTTCCGTTTCCATATTTCCCATGCCAAAACACGCTAGCAGGAGTTGAAGGAATTCAAAATTGCAGCTCCGTGATGTTTTTTGTGCACCGGGCACAAGTCCACCAAGTGTCCCTGAACGGTATCTGGAGGTGACCTGCAACTCGCCATAGATAGATTCTCGGGGCTCTAATCGATGAACCATCGATTTTGTTGGATTCATGACGTGGTATTCTAGCTAGGGGGGCCCCTCTCCTGCCTATCCATTTCTTGTTGACCTCCATATATCGTGGTTTATGAAACTAGGGTTTCTCTCAGTATGGGACAATGCATTTCACGCTAATGAGGGCCAAACCTAGAAATCCATGGATGGTGGGGATTCGGTGGCGTTGCCATATTTCCCATGCCCAAGCATGCTAGCAGGAGTTGAGGGAATTCAAAATTGCAGCTCCGTGACAATTTTTGTGCACCAAGCACAAGTCCACCAAGTGTCCCTAAACAATATCTGTAGGTGACATGCAACTCGCCATAGATCGATTCTCGTGCCTCTGATCGATGAGCCGTCGATTCTGTTGGATTTGTGACGTGGTATTTTAGCTAGGGGGGCCCCTCTCCCGCTTGTCAATTTTCTGGTGACCACCATATATGGTGGTTTATGAAACTAGGGTTCTACTCAGTAGGGGACAATGCAGTCACGCCAACAAGGGAAAAACTTGGAAATCCATGGATGGTGGGGATCTGGTTGGTGTTTCCATATTTCCCATGCACAAACACGCTAGCAGGAGTTGACAAAATTCAAAATTGCGACTCCGTGATGTTTTTTGCACATTGGGCATAAGTCCACTAAGTGTCCCTAGACGGTATCTAGGGGTGACCTACAACTTGCCACAGATCGATGCTAGAGCTTTCGATCGACGAATCATCGATTTCGTTGGATTCGTGACATGGGATTTTAGCTAGGGGGGCCCTCTCCCTCCTGTCCATTTCCTAGTGACCACCGTATACGGTAGTTTCTGAAACTAGGGTTTCGCTCAGTAGGGGACAATGTAGTCATGCCAACAAGGGCCAAAATTGGAAAGCCACAGATGGTGGGGATGTAGTTGGAATTTCCATATTTCCCATGCCCAAACATGCTAGCAGCAGTTGACGAAATTCAAAATTGTGGCTCCGTTACATTTTTTGCGCATTGGGCACTAGTCTAGCAAGTGTCCTTGAATAGTATCTAGAGGTGACTTGCAACTCACCATAGATCAATGCTCGGGCCTCTGATCGACGAACTGTTAATTCCGTTGGATTCGTGACATGGAATTTTAGCTAGAGGGGGCCTCTCCCACCTGTCCATTTTCCAGTGACCATCGTATACGATGGTTTTTGAAACTAGGGTTTCGTTCAATAAGGGACAATGCAGTCACGCCAACGAGGTCCAAACTTGGAAAGCGACAGATGGTGGGGATGCAGTTAGCATTGCCATATTTCCCATGCCCAAATAGGCTAGCAGGAGTTGACGAAATTCAAAATTGCGGCTCCATGACGTTTTTTGCATGCTGGGCACAAGTCCACCAAGTGTCCCTAAACAGTATCTGGAGGTGACCTGCAACTCGCCACATATCGATGCTCAGGCCTTTGTTCGATGAACCATTGATTTCTTTGGATTCATGACATTTTAGCTAGGGGGGCCCCTCTCCCGCTTTTCCATTTCCCAGTGACCACTGTATATGGTGGTTTCTGAAACTAGGGTTTCACTCAGTAGGGGACAATGCATTTCAAGCCAATGAGGGCCAAACTTGGAAAGCCATGTATGGTGGGGATGTGGTTGGTGTTGCCATATTTCCCATGCCCAAACTCGCTAGCAGGAGTTGACGGAATTCAAAATTGCGGCTCCATGACATTTTTTGCACACCGGGCACAAGTCCACAAAGTGTCCTTGAATGGTATTTGGAGGTGACCTGTAACTCACCACCGATCGATGCTCGGGCCTCCGATCGATAAACCATCAATTCTGTTGGATTTGTGATGTGGGATTTTAGCTATGGGGCCTCTCTCACCTGTCAATTTCTCAGTGACCACCGTATACGGTGGTTTTTGAAACTAGGGTTTCGCTACGTAGGGGACAATGCATTTCACGCCAACGAGGGAAAAACTTGGAAATCCACAAATGGTGGGTATGTGGTTGGAATTTCCATTATTCCCATGCCCAAACACGCTAGCAGGAATTTACAAAATTCAAAATTGCGGCTTTGTGACATTTTTTGTGCACCGAGCACAAGTCCACCAAGTGTCCCTGAACGATATCTGGAGGTGAACTACGATTTGCCATAGATCGATGCTCAGGCCTTTGATCGATGAACAGTCGATTCCATTGGATTTTTGATGTGGGATTTTAGCTATGGGGGCATTCTCCAGCCTGTCTATTTCCCGGTCACCACCGTATACGGTGGTTTCTGAAAATAGGGTTTCGCTCAGTAGGGGACAATGCATTTCATGCCAACGAGGGCCAAAATTGGAAAACCATGAACGATGGGGATGTGGTTGGCGTTTCCATATTTCCCATGCCCAAACGCGCTAGTAGGAGTTTGCGAAATTCAAAATTGCGGCTCCGTGACGTATTTTGTGCACTAGGCACAAGTCGACCAAGTGTCCCTAAATGGTATCTGGAGGTCACCTGCAACTCACCATAGATTGATGCTCAGGCATTTGATCAATGAACCATCGATTCCTTTGGATTCATAATGTGGGATTTTAGCTAGGGGGGAGGATCTCTCCCCTATCCATTTCCTGATGACCTCCGTATACGGTGGTTTCTAAAACTAGGGCTTTGCTCAGTAGGGGACAATGCATTTCACGCCAACGATGGCCAAACTTGGACAATGCATTTCACGCCAATGAGGGCCAAAATTGGAAAACCGTAGCCCTAAATAGGGTTTACTATTTAACATGCATGGCCCATAACCATAACCCTACTAAGGAAACCCTAATCCTAACCCTAATCTTATATTACTATCACAACTTAGTTCATAATCAATCTAACGTCCAACTCAACTTTTTCAAATCCAGTGAACTTATGCTTCAAATCATATTGATTCACGAAGTTGGTTCTCAGTCTTTGGATTCTATTGTAGTTCCTTTAATTCAAAGTGATTAGTCATTGGGTGCATGAGGTTTGTTGAATAGTGTTGTTGGTCATTGATGAAATGTGAAGCATGTATTGCACTTAGATTTATTAAATTACACTTGAGCATTGACTTAACTTGTAATTTAATCATAAAAAATCACAATTTTTAATTAGATATATCCAATTGGTGTGCATGTAGTGAGTTCATTGAAACCTTGAGATACATTGTATTGCACTTATATTTATTAAATTACATGAGCAAGAAATTTTCCTTTACTTGTAATGATCATCCAAAATCACAATTTATAATTAGATATCCAATTAGTGTGCATGTAGTGAGATCATTGAAACCTTGAAATATAATAGTTTGTTCTTTTGACATAGTGCATTCATAAGTAATAGATAATCCACACAAATCAATACAATAGATTGACACAAGAACATGTGGAAACCAAAGAACAAATTCAAAGTGAAATGTATCATTCATTTATAACTGAAATGTCGATGTACATGTCTCCAAAAGTACATATATATCCAAAAGTAATTAGAAGTACATGTTTCCACAACTATCCAAAACTATCCACACCACATGTACATGTAAGTGAAATGTCAATGTACATGTATCCAAAACTATCCAAGCCACATGTACATGTATCAAAATGTACATATCCCATAAGATACAGCAAAACTCAAGCTTCCTCTTGTTCTTTCTCGATGTTGATCCTCTAGGCACAAATATAGGACTAGTGTGCATCTATGGATCCTACAAATTAAATATCAATTGTTAAATTAAACTAACTATGTACTAATACATTAGCTCAATAAAATACCATATCTAATTTAACTCAACAATTGTCAACATGTTCATGGACATTGCATGAAACAATTGGTCATTAATGGACATCTCACCTCAGCGAGAGACTGTGACAAAGGGGATTGTGTTCCTTGTGTAGAAGATGGAGCTGTTGGTTGAACATCAAGGATGGTCGCATCCATGGTCGAACCAGAGGGGGTAGGAACTAGTGGTGGTGGTGGTGGCTACAATCACGAAATGTTGAAATAGTTTGACATGTGCATGAATAAACAATAGACAACAATAACAGACTATGTCTAGATCATGTTAAAATAGTTGTACCTCTGTGTGGGTTGTTGTTATTGCAAATGCCACATTGACTTCTACATCAATAACTCCTGCCGGTGGTGGATACAATCACCAAATGTTGAAATAGTTAGACATGCATGAATAAACATACGCCAACAATAATAAACTATGTAATGATCATGTTGAAATAACTGTACCTCTGTATGACCTGTTTCCATTGTAGATGCAGCACTGACTGCTGCATCAACCATCCCTGCGAGGTTTTCAATAGTAAACTCTGGCTCCCGATGCAGTAAACATGCAAATCAAACATTAACAAAAAAATTTATGCACTGGATTTCAAGTTAACTAAGAAATATCATCGAAGGATATACATTACCATGGTATCAATGGCTCCATGGTCATGGAAAATTGGACTCTTGCTAGCAGTAGGCCACCTCATATACACATGACCCTTGTTCACATATGGCCTATGAGGAGATACAACTCTAGGAAATGGTCCAGGTGTTTTGGTTGGTACCTATAGTCAACAAGTGTTCATGTAGTTAGACATGCATGATTCAATGAACATACATGTATTTAAAAAATGACATTTTTAATTGTTTACCTGGAGCCCAGATGTTTCCTCGGTCAATACGACCATGGATTCTACCTCCATCAATGCTTTCCCCCATGAAGGATCTGGCATATGCAAGTTTAATAATTGTAAATATTAAATTGTAGATAGCATTAGTGAACTAACATGTACAGAATGTGGAAATTAACAAATTAACAAGTATTTAAAAACTGAAATTTTAAAATGTTTACCTCGGTGTGAGATACAACAATGGGTGCTATATGAATCTCTCCACCAACCAAGGGATCAGTGGATGGAATGTCATTCCTATATGTTTCCTCAGTCGATATGACCATGGATTCTACCTCCATCACTTCTTTCCCCCGTGAAGGATCTAGCATCTGCAAGTTTAATAATTGTAAATATTAGACCATAGATAGCATTAGTGAACTAACATGTACAGTATGTGGAAATTAACAAATTAACAAGTATTAAAAAAATGAAATTTTAAAATGTTTACCTCAATGTGAGATACGGAAATGGGTGATATATGAATCTCTCCACCAACCAAGGGATCATTGGATGGAATGTCATGCCCCTCTATAGAGTGTGGAACATGGATCTCTGGGGCATCGCTGCCGGCAGAAAGCATCAACTGCAAGTTCACAAAATTAATATATTAGATCAAACTATACATATGTATACAAAAGGAAAATAAATGAATAATTTATTACAATTAACCATATACATACATCACTCAAAAACCCACTGAAGACAACATCTAAGGAAACACCATAGTAGGGACGACCACACGATGTGCACTCGTGAGGCTCAAAAGTAGGCTGGGGATGTGCTGATGGTGCTACACTAGTAGATGGTCCTGCACTAGATGGGGGTACTACACTAGTGGGTGGTACATCACTAGAATATGGTCCTGCACTGTGACGATCTGGTGTATGTACCACACCAGGGACATATGTCCCTTCCTCACCCATATGCTGAACCATAGTGCTATGATGAACAAATTCCCGTGACAAACTCAAATATGCATCACGTGTCTGTGGAATAACACAATGTACAGGTGGGACATTTGGCCCAGGAAACTGCCTGTGAGGTGCAGGGATAGGGCGATCAAGGTCTCGAATCCTGGCACTAGGTCGGTTTTGGGGCATCCCCGCATAAATCCTCTAAAACGACAATATATCGAAATAGTTTACGTGTTTACCCAACACGAACTCTACATACATCTTTTGAAGGAAATACAGGGGGATTTCCCTGTTGTTATGTGGTGGCATATAAAAAACCATATACCATCTGTCCATCAAGTTATCAACAAATGGCTGGAATGTGCACCACTCAATAGAGATATGAGGCCTATTTGCATTTGGGATTTCCCCCATGCGAGGGTCCCTAAACAATGAAAATATATGCTCTTTGGTTATTTTCAACTTTTTGATTGCATTGTACTCAAGCCCATCAGTGTACTCTTGTATTTTTCTTTCTCTATATGATGTAATATCATATAGTATGTTGCTTGACAATGAAATAGTCTCAACAATTGCATCCAAAGTGGATGCAAGTGAATGACAAATCTTGTCACCACCACTAAAAGCAGTATTAAGTCCTCTCAAGTGGGAAAGCTCAATCAGTATTTCGGCATTTGTGTCCATAGCCGCAACTGTAATAAAAACATCAATAAGAAAATCATTAGAAACATATACATGGTATATAATGACGCCTCTTCAAAATTGAAAATGTAAATCAAACTCAAGTAAGCAATTTAATGGCATTCACTTACATACATTTAAAACTTAAAATTAAATGTTTAACAATTAAATAGTAAGTTTCATTCAACTTATTTCTAGAATTTAAGGCACTTATTAACCCTCATTGGTGACTTTTCCATGCACACTTGGGTTTAAACTTCTTTGAATTTAGGAGTGCTATTTTGACATGTTTTTTTTCCTTTACGTCCCTTGGATATGTAAAATAAAGAGTCAAGGTACTATTAGGACATGTGAGTCAAGAAAAGGGGTGATGCAGGGATGCCACCATATCCTCTAAATATAATTGACTCGATCATGGTTGGGAACACTCTCACGACGTACTCTAGGTAGTTCATGGGTGTTCACCATTTCCATTGTTGTATAAACATGGAAACCAACCAAATGTTTCATGGAAAAATGGAGAATTTGTGGATTGGAATACAATTGGTTGTAGATGAGCTTAGAGACTCAACATTTAGAAATATATTGCCCATTTTTTTTGCTATTTTAAAAAATGGTTGATAAAATAAGTGATGCAAGGGCATAGACTATTTGAGTAAAGTCATTTATGTCTTTGCTAGGTCAAGGGATCTTAGGGAGACCTAGGGTCTCACATGCTTCTAATTTGCTTTACTATGTTTATAGGATAAAAGAAGCAGAATTCAAGTTATATTTAGTTTAGGTGATGAGCTTTAATTAATTAGCACTAGTCCCCCAATGAATACCGGGGTTGTATGGGGGTGTCAGGACATGTTGACTTGTAATTCGATATCACAGTGAGAAGGTTCGCATATTTCAACTTTTTTTGGTCATTATGATAAGGCCAGGGGCATGGAGGGCAAGTCATATGCACATAACAAGAGGAAAGTGTCGAGGAAGGTATAATTAAAACACAAATGAGGTGGGTGCTATAACCAAGAAGTGCAAATATTTTAGTGGAAAAATGGTGGTGGCTGCTAAAACTGGAGGAAGGAATAAAACTAGTCATAGTTACTAGTTTTAACTCTCTGTTTATATATATATTGTTGATTTTATATAATACACTGTTTTATGTTTCAAAGGGAAAACTCGAGAGGCACTTTGTTAATGTGTTTTGGAATTTAGTTAAGGGTGCTTAACTAAGAGGCAATGTATAACTACATACACTTGCGATGAAATTTTGAATATGTTTATGGACAAATGATTGTGATGAAATTTTGAGAAACCAATTTACTAATTTTTTATGCATTTTTTCTATTCATGCTTGTGCACATGCATTTCATCTTGTTATGGCCATTTCCGAGGAAACATATTCAATTAGTATCATGGGGAAATGTCCTTTGAGGGTTGGAAATTTGGGTTTCATGTGGATGGATACATTGTATAAAGGGAGGAGTTCTATATTTTTCAATTTTTGGTTGCATTAGGAATTTTTGAGTTCTTGAAAATGAATTCATTGTAATTATTCACTCATCTTGGTTGAGGGAGATGTGAAATTAATTTGTGACTCGGTTATTTCCAATTTTCTAAATAATACAAAATTTGGTTGTTTTACACTATTAAAAAACAATATTCTAGGTTTAGAATTGACAAAAAAAGAATTCTATGGGTTATTGAATTACCTAATTAGATGATAATTCACCAGTGGATTTTCCTCCCCTCCTACTAAATCGGCTGCCCCAGCAATCCGCGGCACCCAATTCGCTCCAATTCTCTATTGGTTTTCGCATTCCTGATGCGTAGAATAGGTCGGGGGTTTCAGGACTGTCTATATATATTAATTTTAATTTTACAAATCGCGTACGCATTTTATAACTACATATCACGTATAGGTTTTGTATTTATATAACGCGTACGCGATATGTTTTTCTATCCTACATGTCCCATGACATGTCAGACTCGGGTTGAACCATAGCAAGTGCTATGTAGAAGAAACGCGTTGTATTTTTATGTAATCTGATTGTGTTTTTGAAAACTAGGATTGCATCTAAAAGGTCCCTCGTATTCTTACACTAACCCTAGGTTAGTTGTAGTAGTTTTTTGGATGCACAAAGACTTCTTTCAGGGTAGCTATGATAACATGTTAATTTTTTAATGGTTATACAAGATCTAATAACATTTAGCATCATAACATCATAACCATATGCAAAAGAATCACTGAAAGATAGACAAGCGCAACCACACAAAAAGAACACAAATATTTATCCTGGGAAACCCTCATGGGGAAGAAAACCTAAGAAAAATTCCTCTATATAGATGTATCAAAAGTACAAGATGAGACACTAGGCATGTGCACCTTCTTCCAGCAGATCTCTCTCTCTCTCTTATGTGTTATACAAAAGTGAGTGTGTGTTCAAATGAGGAACAAAACTCCTCTATTTATACTCTTTTTGTCACTTGACTTTTAACCTAACAAATTGGCCCCACTAAACTATCTCGGTCGACTTCAACTGGGAAATATCAAAACAATATTATATTATATTCATTAGGGTACTATTGAACTGACTTACAATGGATGCTTTACCTCATGAATCTATGATGACCAAATACAATAGTAACATCCCGATGGAGGAATAATACATATCCCTTGGTGTACATCAGTAAAATACATTTAGAATATCCTTTGAATTTACAATATTTCAACATTTTGTTCTAATCTTGGCTATATTAATTTTATTCTGTGAGATGGTTACTACTGAGAGAACTCAGTAACTATTGTAACTAGTGAAGTCTTTACCTACTCCACAAGAACTAGTTATAGGAAAATGGTAATGTGGAAGTTGTTACAAACGAGCCTGTGTATGGAAACCCTCTTGCTACTACTTTTAAACTAGTAGTATCTATTCATATGACTGATACATAGGAACCAATTGTCCAAGTAATATATAATGTTGAGACTTCATCTAGATCAAAGGATGTGTCTACAAATACTCCACTAGAGATGATTATGGAATACAACATGCCTATACACAAGAACCACACATGAATGGAAGGATTGGTAAAAAATCTACTACATAGGAGCCAACTACTGAAGAACCAGTCAACACAGAAGCTGCTACATAAAATCCAGTCAAAGTGAAGATGGAAGAAGGCAAAGACAAGTATGATGGGATTAATGAAAGGTAAGAAGAATATCTCTCTTTGGTTAAACATTTTTTGATATTAAAGAAGACCAATTTGAGATTGAGACAAAAAATTAGGGAGTTAAAAAGGAAACTATGAAAATTGTCTAAGACCTTAGGGTTAGACATCCTTTCCAAACCAGCTCAAACCTTTAGCAAGATGACCTCTCCAAATAAGAAGGTAACTAATAAGATAAAGAAGGAGCATTAGTTAGACCAGGAGGATATCTTGGGATCTACTAGGTATATTCCTACAAGCATGAATTTTAGAACAATGTCCACATAGAAAATAGTGGGGTCTACACCTCTTAATGACCTCCTTATAGTATCTTAATTTTTTCTTAACTGCTAAATTTTCCTCACACCATAATTTCTCTTTAAACTTAGAAGTAATAATATTTTTGACATTATCAATGTTCTGCCAAATGTTATTTTCATCAATGCCCCAATGGTTTAACCAAGACATGGTATCTTTACACCAACACCACTTGAGGCATTGTTGATTTTGAGTTGAGTTTAAAGCAATTTTAGGAAGTCTCTCATTTCCCATGTTATTTATCTCATGCTTGCATATCTAGTACCTATTCATAGCCATGATATTAATGGGGGAAAGACCCACTTCTATCAGGAGAATAGGATAAGGCGTATTGCTTTTAATTTTGAGGTTATAAGTTATAAACCGCTTCTGGATTTGGCCAATATTCCTCCAAGATTCTTTAGAAATGGCACCCTCATACTTCATAACCATACAATATAATAGGGATGAAAAGAGTTTCAAAGATGAACTTCTTTTTATCCCACATAACCATATTGGATGATTTATATTTATTTTCAACACCAAAATAAGCTTTCCACCCTCCATTAATCCTTTTTCAATGTTATAGTTACAATTGAGCGTGTGATGAATATCAATTCCGAGATACTTGTAAGAAGTCACTTTCTCTGTATTTCTATTATCACAAATAAAATTTGCATAGGTGTCTTTCTTATATTTTATAATCATGATTTTTGTCTTGTCAGTGTTAACAGTCATACCCATGTTAGAGCAACTTTTTTTAAGAAATTAATTTCTTATTGAGATCAGAAAGACACCTTACTATAAGAACAATATCATCAGCATAAAGTAGGAGGATGATATCTATCCGAACTAAGATTGTATCGGCGAAGCTTGCTTCTTCTAAACACTTTTATAGCTTATCAATGTAAATTCCAAAAAGGGTAACCTTGTTTAACTTCAATATTACAATTTATATATGTTTTCCACCCCTCATTATTCTTAAACTTGGCAATGACCTTCTCGTATAAACCTATGGCAACAACTCTCAATTGAAAAGGAACCTTAAGGATCCTATAGCATATTCCACAAGTTATTTCTAGGCACTGTATCAAAAGCTTTTATAAAATCCACAAAGCAACAAAATAGGTCATACTTATTATTACGACATTCCTCTGCAATGATCCTAAGTGTAACGAGGTAGTCCATAGTTGAATGATTCCTTCTAAAACCTTCTTGGCCTTTATCCCGCTTACTTTCCATTTCTAGTCATTCATTAATATTATTTTCTAACATAACACCATATAACTTAGCTAAGAGAGGACTAATCATAGTCTCATAATTAGAGGGGTCATTTTTATCACCACTTTTGAAAATAGGAATAATGAGGCTTTAAGTCCAAGGTGTAGGAAAACCCTTGCTTGACCACTAAATTAAAGAGGTTGTGGATGTGCGGGATGAGGACATTCCCTCCAATTTTTAAGATTTCCGTTTGGTAGCCTTCAATGTCTTTGTCTTTTCCATTTGCTAAGCGCTTAACCCCAAAATCTGTGTCTTCTAACGAGAAAACTTATTTCATTATAAGAAGGGTTTGAATGTTATCTCTAATATCCGGGGTTCATAAATCTTTTGAAGATAAGAATTCCAATCTTTTAAAGCAATTTTATTGTCTTCTTTTGTTTTGCAAGTTAGAATTTTCCTCGAGAATTTCTTAGGAGCCATCTTGGAGAGGTGCAGGATATTTTCCTCTCTTTTACTTGGATAATACTTTTTTTTCTTTTAATTAAGGCTTTGTAGTGATTTATCTTGTCCATTTTTATCAAATCTGTACTAGCTTGCTTAATTTTATATGGTTGAAGAGGAGTTAATTTGTTATAATTAAGAATATTATATTGTATTATTAAATTTGGATAATTTTATCTAAAAATATAATTAACTCTATTTTGATTTTATAATTTTTTTTAGAATATTATTTTGAATTAGAAATTAAAAACTAAATTTTAAAATAATCTTATAAATTTAATAACATCAACAACACTAGAATATATATTATGTAGTTGTTGTTTTTATATATAATTAGGAGTTAAATTTGGTGCAAGTGTTATTTTGGATATGATTAATAGTTCAACATCACTTAAATATATATTATGTAGTTGTAATTTTTATATGTAATTCAGAGTTAAATTTGGTGTAAGTGTTATTTTGGATATGATTAATAGTTCAATTCAATTATATTTGTATATGGAAATAAGGAAAATTATTTATTTAAATTTAAGAAAAAATGGAAAATATGTTGCAATCAATATAACTCAAATACTCTATTTTAAATATGACTGAATGCTACATAGAATTTCATATGTCTCTTTTTCTTTATCACGATAATTAAGTAGAAAAAACATTTTCAATGTATATATAACATTTATTTAAAACTTATTAATATAAATTTACTGAAAAATCATTTTCAATAAATGTATAAAGAATAATTAAGTAGAAAAAACATTTTCAATATATATAACATTTATTTAAAACTTATTAATATAAACTTATTGAAAAATCATTTTCAATAAATGTATAATATTTGTTTTAAGCTAATTACTATCAACTTATTTTACAACTTATATTAAAGGTGTATGTCTCTTTCCTTGTATCATAACTAGCATAGATTCAAATCCTAGGCTCTATCAAGCGCCGAGATGGATCAAATCTCTCGAGGTGCAAACCTCTTCTTAGGTATCCATTGATTTGATTCAAACCAAAAGACACATATTTTTATTTAAGGTCCACATAGAATTTTATTATTATTAATATTTAATATTATTTATGGCCGACATATAATATTTTTTATTATGTTAGGAACGAACATTGCATCATTTCCCCACACATGGTTTTAAAAACATATGCAAGTGTTACGGAGAGAAATTCCTATGGCTTGCGGTACCACGACAGACAGCTTGACTCCAAAAATCAATCCTTTCCCATATGCAAGAGAGACCAAATATCTAACACTAGAGGATCTTGATGCGTACCATATTCCGGACGGTTGATGTAGATCCCCATTGAGCTTTCCAACTCCAGCTTGAATTGATAAATTGCTTCCTCAACATTCAATAAACAAGACAAGCATGCTATATATAATTGTGTTAGACCTACTCTAGCATATATAATCCATAACATATACGTATTTAAAAGCATCCATGGATCAAATACTAATTTAAACACATATTATTGGATAGGAAAATATATTTCTATTAATATAAAACAGAGATTACAATAGTGACAACCTCTGTCGGCACTTCTGCGAATCGGAGAAACTGAGTCCCCCACTTGGGCCTCCACCACTTCAATCCTCTATCTCTCGATAGCAAGCTCACAAGCAAAAGGCAAGCTTGGGAAGAACACAAAAGTGCTCCAAGGGACAAAGGGATGCAGACTCAAGTATAAGCTCTGGAAACAATGGACTATAGTTTTCTTGCTCTTCAATTCCTCATGCCTTCAATGTATCCAAAGGGTTCCTTATATAGCTCTTCAATGGGGTAATGAAAGGTCAAATCTGAGCAATCTCAAGGCATATGGAAGGCCAGGAGACAAGTGAGTCGGATCCACATCAAGGAAAACTCCAAAAGAATTTGGCCTTTTGCACACATCTTGATGTATGCGGGTTTAAGGGTCAAATCCGCATATATACGTGAGAAAGGGATTGAAAGTCGCGTATGAAAAATTTTGCATGTTTTTAGGGATGATATTGGAAACATCAAAGGTACAAAAATGGTTCATGGGGTCTAAAGAGTCTGCAGAGGGATAGGGAAGGCCATAAAAGTGTGATTCACCATGTGTGGTAAAATCAGCTGTAACAGATGCCCCCTAATGTGTGAGGTCAGAGAGGCCATACGATGGCCGAAATACATTATAAGTCCATCCCAGAAGTGGAGTGATGAAGAACCCAGTGGAAGAACCAACCATCTAATCAATACAATACAATGATAAAGCTCTGCATATAATTGCAAGTAGATACAGCAGTCCCAGATACATAAGAGTACAATGGCCATGAATAGGCATGATACAATATGACATGTGTGGTTATCGCCATGTATAATATAAATAGATCAGAATCTCCATGATGAAGATATACAAAGGATCATGATCTCCACGAAGGCTGAAGATATACAATGGATGAAGATCTCCATGATGGCTGGAAATATCTGACATATACTGGAATCAAGTCACGAGAGCTGAAATGTCATGAACACTGACATGATCAAGGATGTAGCATATAAGAGATGCCACCAATCTGGAAGGTCTTCTACACAAACCGCTACGAGTACATGTCCTACTATGTGAATAGAGGTGTCGAGGTCGAACATAGCAGTCCACCATCTGATTACCAGTCATTGATGTATACCATTAATAGACGCAAGATCACCCACCGATAATGAAAATGGGAATCAAGGTACTAGAGTGCAAACTAACAAGTGTGAATAAATGTGTTGAGGTCGAACACTTGAGAGAATCCATCAATCAGGGGACATTGATGTATTCCCAAAAACTATTGATGGCGAGAGAACCTGCCACTGATGACTGCAAGTCTCAAGGCACTCAAAAATGACTCTAGATTCCTATCCCTGAATAAATGATATGAAGTCGATGGGATGAAATCCGCTAGAAGGAGGGCATTAAGGCATCCCCCATCATCCAACACGAGGTACTCAACAAAGCTGTATAATGTGGAAGGACTTGATCATAAGGTGCATGAATCAGTAACTGTACCGGGAATGGCCGACATGCAAAGTCAAGATAACTGAAAAATGGTCGACTCAGGTTTCAACTTCCTTCGAACAAGAGCATAAAGGTGAATGGTGACTGAATGTAGGTATCATAGACTCGATATACAAAACTGGGACATCTCTGTGACACAAGAGGCATCGACAAAGGCTCCATATGGACTGAAAGCTTAACCAGTTGGTGGAGATAAACTCAGATAAATGAGTACAACTCCTAAAGTCAAACTATTAACCCAACCAATGGATGTGATATACAGTGCTCTGTTCGAAGGTGAGACGACTCGACTGCTGTCAAAGATAACATCTTTTCTTGTCCGGCTTTTTGATTTTTTAATTTTTTGGGCTTTTTCAAATATTTGAAAAGCTTGAAAAAGAATAAAATCGCTTTAAAGTTACAGACTAGGAGGAGACGAGTGTCAAATGGGAAAACAAATTAGTTCCAAGCAGCGGAACATACCTATGCTCAATGCAAGGACACATATGTAGGATAGCGACACTCAGGAGAAAGTCCCCTCCCAGTAAAAATAGGGAATCAAACTGCAAAGGATATATAAAATGGCTCTACGTGGCTAGAAATGAGACAAGCTCAGGCTAAATGGCTGATACTCAAAGTCAGGGAAGCCGACATAAGTCTCAATGAGGCAGGAAAAGCTCGTGATAATGCAATTACAACTTGACATAAGGGAGTCCTAGGGAAACAGGCCAGCAAAAGATCAAGAGGAGTATGAAGCTCTTGTGAAATGTCATGGCGATACTATACAAAGGACTCCCACACCCTAAAGGACAAACTGTCATCATGGGCACCAAATGCAAACAAGGAGCTAACTAGGGTACCCATGTATGGTCAAGCTCTACCATTCACATCATGTCACTTCTAAAACAGCAAGAAGGTTCCGTGACAGGATAGAATGGGTTCGTGCCTACGGTTATAATGAAATGGTCATAAGGTCATGCAAAATGAAAATGGAGGTAAAATCTAACCTATATGTCAGTTTAAACATCATACCTAAAATCGGCACGAATGGGTCAAAAAAATGGTCGAAACAACACTCAAAACGGTCTCCTACATCATCATATTAGTAAAAAACGGTCCAAAACTATAGAAAGGGGGTAAAAAATTTTGAAATTTTGAAAATTTTCTATAAATAGTGAAAAATTCAAAACATTATATAACATTTGAAATTTTTACCCAATTGAGCTCAGAACTTCAAACGCGAATTCCGAGAGTTTCAGTAGGCGGAATCCAACACCATTTTTTCCAAGTAATTTCCTATGCCTTGCTCTTTCATTTGCATTTCAATTTTTCAAATTTCCATGGTCCAAATCGATTTCTAGGACAATATAAAATATGCGCCTTGACCCATGCAGAAATCGAGGATTTTTTCGCGTATAGGGCTGGCTATATGCGGGAAAATGGCTCAAAGTCATGTACATATGCGGATGTTTAGCAAACAGTCGTGTATGCGGCTGCGTTTAAGTTTTTCTATGACAATTAATGACCAAAACTTAAATTCAATGTGTAGGATGGTTCTAGAGTGGAGAGAACGAGAGCAAGGGGATGTAGAAGAAGGAGTATGGGGCAATCTAATGGCACAACAAGTGCTTCGTGCATGCGGGCTCTACAAGTTTTGGTGTCTTGGTGGCTTAAGGGCCAAACCAAGACTACTGCAGATGCTAGTAGACTACTAGGATCCTGAATCAGAGTCATTCCATATCGACGAGATGTCCCTCACTATAGAGGTACAGGACATATAATTCATTACTAGATTGTCTCGACGGGGAGAAGTGGTGAACCTATGTTCTCGCGGGCCCAGTGGTAACCTCACCATAGATGAGTATATTGATGTATACTATTATCTGAACATGGAGAAGGTCGGGAGTCAGATCCAAACTAACTCCATACAAGTGCTAGGCCTAAAGGCCATACTACTGACACTCGGTAGGATACCTGGGCTAGCCTCACTCCACCAGGCCTCACGGCCCTTGATGTTCTATGTAGTGGAGTGCATGAGACCCACAATTTATGATTGGAGTACTGCGCTGTTGAGCAACATGAAGCAACAAATCAGCGACTACAAGATGGGCAGGGTACGAAACTTTAGTTTCAACAGTATACTGAGCATGTTCTGGGACAGAGCCCTAGAGTTGACGTTCCTCTTCACGAGGTTCAAGATCCAGCCCAATGACGTTGGGCAGATACGATGTGCAGACTGGGTGGAGGTAGGGTGTCCAAACCCTACCCAGCTGATTTCTTTCCATGGTGGCGGCGGTAGATAGTTGCCATCGATGATTACCCCTATGCGGGGATATATTTTCGGGGAGATCCCGACATGCCTCTACCACCAGGATCAGCATACGGTGACATTGGTAACGAATCCAAACCCTTTTTTAAAGTTTTTTGAATTATTTAATTTTTTTGTGGTTTTTGATATATGGAACCAAAATACATGTTTTTGCGTGACAACACATAGTGACATCTTGTCATATGTATTTATATGTAGGCCCACGGCAGCCTAACAATTTCCCTCATCATAGACAGAGGGGAAGAGGAGATGACATTATGGGTGTGGATGTGAAGCAGACGCTCCAAATCATTCATACCAACATCGTGTGACTAACACATAGGGTACCCATGGTGCAAGTCGAGGACTTACCTGAGGCCATGCAACGTTAGGTGGTGGTTGTACCACGAGCATGGGTGCGGTTATTTTGACAGCTAGCTAGAGCCATGGTGACATTCCATGATCAGAATCCCCCTCCTCCTCTCTAGGCTTAGATACCTGGGAGTGATACATTTTGTACTACCGTGTATTTTATATTTTGGTGGCTCGGAAGCCCCATTTTTGTATTATGACACTTATGTATTATGACATTTTGGATGTTTAATGAAAAACTTTTATGATGATCGATTTATTTATTTACATGTGTAAAAATGTATGTTTGTGATGATCTTATTGTCTACGAAACAAATGCCAATCTAACATCTAGTTAGCATATGAGTCAGCAATTTGATTATAAATTCTTGGAACATGTATGTATGTTATGTTGTCAAATTGTCGTTCTAACAATCTCACATGTAAGAATCTTCGTAATAATGTCGGATCCCTAACATGATACAAACCATTAAGATGTAACACTACTAATTGCAAATCAAGACATACATCAAGAGAGAGAACACCATGTGAAATGGCATCCCGCAGAAGCTCAATAATGGCACTATATTCAACAACATTGTTTGAAGAGGGTCGTAAACATACGCCTCCTGAAGAAAATACCTGACCCGTAGGAGTATAAATCACCTAAGCAGCAGAGGCTGAGCGTTGAGTGTGAAAACTAGCACCATCTGCGAATTCTATATATATGGAAGTCTCCATTGAAATCTTCCATAAGAAATAGAATCTAATCAACAAACCCGATCACCATAAGAAAAAACTAACTATGCAAAATACTGTACAATAATATACAATAGTCATCCCTGGCTGAAAATCATGCATAGTACTTTTTAAGATAGAGCCCATTTCTGGGCTCCGCCAAGGCTGTCCCTTCATAATCTACCAACTCATATGTGCCCTTCTCTAACACACGTTTAACAACATAAGGACCATGCCACATGGGGTTAAACTTTCCTACCCCCAAGGTTTCTTTAGCTTGATCCCACAAAAGGACCAAATCTCCTTCACTAAACTTCCTTGGATGCATAGATTTAGCATACTGGACCTTAACACAACACTTATTCACTTATAGAGCCACCAAGGCATCTCAACACTGCTCATCAAGCTGCTCTAAGTGGACCAAACGTTCCTCCAATGGGGAAGTGTCTGGTAAGAGCTCTATGGCTAGCTTCAAAGAAGGGATTTCACACTCAACCGGCAATACAGACTCCACTCCATGTACAAGTTGATATGGATAAAAACCAGTGGCAGTCTTAGCCGTGGTCCTATAAGCCCACAAAGCAGGATATAACATGATGTGACAATTGGTCTTGCTTTGTGCGATGGTTCGTTGTAGAATGGATTTCAATGATTTGTTCATTGCTTCAACTTGTCCATTCACCCGAGGGTAATAAGAAGAGGAATGTTCCTGCTTATACCCTAACTTCAAGGCCAACTCTTCCATCATCCGATTTTGAAAGTGCCTACCATGGTCAGTGACAAGCTCCTTCGGAATACCAAACTGAGTAATACCGAACTGAGTAATGATCTGGTTGAATATGAAATGTGCAGTTGTCTCATCGTCGGATTTAATCGTGGGAAATCATGGGCATAGCCTCAGCCCATTTTGTGAAATAGTCAACAACCACAATAATATGGTGATGCCCCCTAGCTGAAGCTAGGTTTCAATCCATGAAATCAAGCCCCCAAATAGTGAAGGGACCGGTGGTGATAATTGGATGTAACGGGGCAGGATGTGAGCGCATATTGTGTGCAAACACCTGGAAAGGGTGGCACTTCTTGACCACATTGACACAATATTTAAAGATCGATGGCCAGAAATAACCCACTCTCAAGATTTTTTGGGCTGTAGAAATCCCAGATAAATGACCACCACATGCCCCTTCACGACAATCATTTAGCACACGCTCAACCTCCTCATGAGTTAAACAACAACGTAAAATGGAATCTACCCCACGGTGGTATAATGTGTTATCCACTATGAGGTAATTCTTCGATACATGATGTAATCATTGTCGTTCATCCCATGAAAGGTGAGTAGGGACCTTCAATGTCTGTAAACATATGATAATATCCCCATACCATGGATCCAAATTTGAGATCAGGAAAATGTGCTCATCGACAAACGTATATTCACAAAATTCCTCCTCCTCCTCACTTGGGAAATCAGATATAAGCTTCGCAAAAATCAACGATTTTTTCGATTTTGCCGAAACAAACTCGAGATCAAATTCTTGCAAGATGACAATCCACTTATTATACTTTCCCCCGATCATCCTTCTAGTGAGGACGAACTAAAATGGATTGACATGGGCTACCACCAAGGCCTGGCGAAGGAGAATATAGTGTCTCAATCTTTGAACCGCATGAACGGTAGCTAAGGCAAGTTTCTCCACATGGGAATAATGGATCTCCACATCTATAAGGTTTCGGCTCAAATAATATATGACGTGTTCCTGGAGCTCCTCATCCTCCTGAACCAAAACCATACCAATCGTCTCCATGGACACAGCCACATAAAGTAAAAAGTCACAGCTATAGTCGGGTGGACTAATCACTATGGCCGATACTAAGTCTTGCTTAAGTGCATCAAAGGACTCCTGGGCTCTCTCATCCCAGCAAAAGATAGTGTCCTTCTTCAAAAGACGCATAAATCCTCTAGTCAAATTGGCAAATTTAACGATGAATCTCCGCAAGAAATTTGCCATGCCTTGCAAACATTGAAGATGTCTAATGCTTCTCGGGGGATACAATTGAAGTATTGCCTCAACCTTTAAAAGGTCGACTCTTATACCCTTTTTGGAGACAATGAACCCTAATAAGAGACCAGTCTTCACATAAAAGATGCACTTATGAGGATTTAACCTAACCAAGTAATGGTGGAATCTTTCGAACACTAATCTCAAATGGTAGGAATGACGTATCCTCTGACGAGAATGAGCAGCAAGGTCATCCAAAAATACTTCAATAATCGATTTGAGATCATGGAAGATCAAGGTCATAGCCCGCTGAAAAGTGGCTCCGGAGTTTTTAAGGCCGAAAGGCATCTTTCGATATGCAAAGGTACCCCAAAGACAAATAAAGGAATTCTTATGTTGGTCCTTGGGTTTGATCTGTATCTGATTGTATCCGGAAAAGCCGTCCATAAAGGAAAATACCTCGCTTCCCGCACACTCATCCAAAATTTGATCAATAAATGGTGTGGAAAAATTATCCTTAGGATAGGCATGATTCAAGTCATGGAAATCAATGCATATACGGATCATTCCCTATTTCTTATCAACCGGAATAGGATTTGAAACCCACTCCGTCAAGGGAACTGGATAGATAAAACCAGCATTCAACAAATTTTCTATCTCAGCCTTAATCGTAGGTGCTTTTCTAGGATTCACCGCATGCAGGCGTTGTTGAACAGGCTTAGCATTGGGATAAGTTTTAATTTCATGTTCAACAATGCGAGAGTCAATACATGGCATTTCCTCGTATGACCAAGAAAATACATCATGAAATTCTTTGAACAGCTCGGTATACTCTTGAATCTCAGCATGGGAACATTCTGCCCCAATATAGACATTCTCAATCTTTCCAGGATTGCAAGAGATATTGATAGGGATGGTAGGAGATATATTCGCCATGTTTCCATCATCTATTAGACCAGGAAAGCTTAATGGAACCACGGGACTACCAATTCTCTCACTAACAATATCCCTAAAGTCTTCACACTCCAAACGGTCAAGCTCGGGAAGAAAATAAGATCTATGATGTAATTCTTCCCAAGGTGGATCAACCCCAGACATAGCCTCAATAATAGCTTCATCTGATGGAAAAACACTATCAAGGCAGTCATGCACATGAGAAGACTCAACTGCCCATGCAGGCAGCACATACGGGTCCTCCTCCTCTATTCGTGAAGAGGAAGGACTAGGCTCTGCAACACTTTCAAGATTCGCTTGATATGCTATCATTACTACAGGCAACGACACGTCCGTTCCAATAGGCTCACACGAAGGACTCGGTGTAGGAAGAATCCAAGGATATTCCATATGGGTAGTGCAAAAAGATACCGAACGCAATGATGACAAAGCCTCACCAGAACTAGACCCGATCATAAATACAGGTGCAGGACAACTAAAATCTCCCATAAGGGATGGATACATGCCAACACCCACACTCCTAGTTGCCGGTTGAGAGTGTTCGACAATCGGGATAGAAGCTCCCGAACATGCGATGAAACATGGATTCTTGAATGACATTTGACCAATCGTAACTATATTCCCATTAAACGGAAAGCATACAAGTCAAAATAGAGAAGAAGCTATGGCTTGCATACTATACATCCATTTCCTACCCAGTAATAGATTGTAATCAAGGGGCGCATCAACCACCTCGACCTCGATCGCGACGGTCTTCCCTCCCAAACGGACCTTAAGAGAAGGAAGAATGTCATGCGGCTGAAATGATCTACCATCAAAAGCAGTCAACATGGTAGTGGATTTAGACAACTCGGGGGATCCCAAACCCTTCCAACATGCCAAAGACATCATAGAAGCACCAGCGCCTTCGTCAATCATAGTGCATTTGACGGTCATGTTAAGACATTCTACATGAATCAAGAGAGACACATAGTAAGGCAAGCGAGGCTATAGTCCTGCAGTTTCAAATTTGATGGCAGAGGAAGATTTATCATCATTAACACCAAGAGCAGAAAGCAAAGCCTTCCTTTGTGAAGGACAACTCTGAAGTACTTCGAGTGCAGACATCGCACAAGGAGTATGGCCCAAATCCTCGACAACAGAATAGTTCTAGGCAGCTCGGGTGTTAGGATTGTGCCCTAAATGCTTAAGGACTCCCTTAGGAATGGGAGGTGCAACTTCAAGTTTATCCACAGGGTTTTCAATACGCAAAGGACTCTCAGGTGGAGCAGGTTCCTTTCCAAGGTCTGGTTGTGACGAACCATAGTCCTTCGCACGAGTCATAACCTTAGTAGCATGCACCATATTGATGCAACCATGACCACTACTAGCTTCCGGCGGATCTTGATCTCCACCAAACTGATCATGGGTCCTCGAGTTCATGTTTTGATTATGGGGTAAAGGTTTGGTCAGCACAGTTGGGCCCTGCGCTATGAACCTCGAGGCTTCTTCTATACAAGGGCACAAGTGAGTGAGGTGGTCATCCTTACACAAATTGCAAGGAAACTTAACCTTGCGTTTAGACTGCATGTCCCCCCCAGCATTTCATGCGTTCTTGTCATTAGAATTGGCATTTTCATTCCTATTCCCACCCGTACGATTGTTTTTACCCTTCTTCTTATTCCTTCCGGGTAGTTGGTTACCCTTCTAGTCCGACGATTGCACCGAAATAACATTCGTCGTTTGGGTGGGTTGAGACGAAGTCGCGGCTTGTCCCGAGGCATATTGGTTGATAGATAATTGATTGACCCGTTCCACAACCGAATCCGCAGGTTTGGTATTCATGCAACCAACAATTCCATCGGCATGTGGTCTAGGTTTGACCTTAGGGTCGAAACTAGAACGCACAGTGTTAGGGATGATCTCATATAACAAACCAGATTGAGCATAAATCGAATCCAATTCCTGCGCCCTAAAAATGGCTTGTTCCTCATTCTGAATTCCGGATGTAGAAACATCCTTCACTATATAAGGTAGTAACGATTTAAGGAACCACTCGAGGAGAAACTCCGGCAGTATGAAGGCTTTAATCAATCTCTTCCGTCTACGCCACTCTTGGATATGGTTCGAGATATGCGTGGCTTTGTCTTGTCGAAATGTCGACAAGAGTTCTGTACCAACGTCGTAATGCACTAGTAGCTGGAAGTGGTTGAGAAAAGTCATAGCTAGTTCATCGAACAAAGTGAATGCCCCCCTAGGTAACTCTATGTACCATTTCGTTGCAGGCCCGGTCAGGGTGCATTGAAACAACCTTAAATGAATCGAATCTTCGTGTAAGGAATTAGAAGAGCACCAAAGGTGAAATGTAGTAACATTTTCACTAGGATCTTCTCTTGGTTTTCCCTTGAATTTGGGAATGTCCGAGGGAAGCTTGGTAGCGACAGCTGGCCAAGATGGGTCATAAGATACCAGATCGTTCGTTAGTCTCAAAAAATCAGGTAGATTTAACGTTGCAAGGAAAGGGATCCTAGGTTGAGTAGGTCTATGACATGCTCCCTGATAATTTTTGTTCACATAGGACTGATTACCGTAACCACCATGGCCTTGGCCATAGTATCCTCCTCCCGTTTGACCCGTGTAGGGTGGCATGGAAGCACCGTAATGTGGTGTACCTTGACTATTTGGGGCTACAAAGCCATAATTCGGGGAGTAAACGGGTTGTTGATACCTGTACCCATAAGGTGAATAACTCTATGCATACTGTGGTCCATAATATGGTCCATAAGATGTCCCATGAGATGTCCCATGAGAAACTCCATAAGTAGGAATATGACCTCCAGAAGTAGAAATGTGACCTCCAGAAGTAGGAATACGACCTCTTGAGACAACAAGAGGTACTTGACTCTGAGACACAACTACGCGAGTAACAGCAGTACGAACATGACTCGTAGCAACATTCCAGCCCGAAGGACCACGTGAATGAGGGGGAGGAATAGCATTCGAAGAACTAGGAATAGAGGACGAAGGGACATGTGAAATGATGTAAGTGGTATTCCCTATAGTCACTCGTCTTGGTTCTAGTATTCGAATAGGACTACTAACACCAGGTCTAGGATGAAAATGTGATGTAACCTCCACTGCCAGGATGGAGGGTGTAATGTGACTTGTGTTCCCAAACCTTTCCACATGGAAATGACTAGGAATGCCCCCAGGCATAGTGTTAGGTTCAAACTCTGACTCGGCATGGTGTGCCAAATCATGTGCAGGAATACCAAACATATCATAACTAGTGCTTGCAGGTTCATGATGAGCCTCGTCACCTGGAAACCAATACCAATGACCTGTGAATGAGGGATCATACACAAAGTGTGTAGGTATATCAGGTGAAGGATCATATGTAGGAGTAGGATCTTCTTCCCCAACCTCGTGAGGTGGAGAAGGCAACTTAGGAATTTCATCTTCATGATCTCCCATCATGTGTGAATCAATGTGAGAAGTAGTCCACCTGGACTATCTATTTCTCTCTCCCAAAGGAGGAGGAGATGTAGAAGGTGGAAGTACTGCTAAACGATGAGAACGGTGAAGTGCCGCACCAAAATCCACAATGACTCAAAAAATGAAAAAGACTCTTCTAATTACGCAAATACTAAGCAAGCTAGCCTGCATAGAGCATACACCTATATAATCTAAAGCCAATCACAAGCAAACAAGGGTAGGATATGTGAGCTCCTGAATGAAGCAGGTATGTCTCACCTAGAAGAGGTTTGAGACTCCCATACACAACAAGTGGAGGTTCGTAACCAATTATTGTGGCCCTCAGCTTCAACGCATATAGCGACTGTGCTATCCGACCCTAACCTGATCGGAACACTTGCAGAATAACCCCTGCAAAGTACCCCCTCGATAACCTAGGTAAGGCAACTAAGGTCACCTCAATATGATCAATGCTCAGGTGGACAGTCACAGGCAGGATTGACCGTATGGGTAGGGTAGCAAAGCCTGAAACTCTCGAAAGAGCCCCCAGATATGAATACAATCCTGGAAATATCTCTAGTGCTACTCAGTTATGACTAGGGGTCATCCCAATCAATAACCTCTCACACTACCTCGTGCTTAACTCCCTTGTAAGAGGAGGATCCCGAGAAACACTAATTATACCAAGGAATTTCACACTCTCACCTGGACAGACACATACATGTTGTTGTTTAGTGGTATTGGAAAATTTACTCACAATGAACTATTTCAAGACCCTAAAACCTAATCTTGTTGGTGTACCCTATCAAAGAAAATACTGTAATCCATTTTAATTAGGCGTTGATTTTATTTGGCTTTATTACTCAAAAAATGTAGATGACTGTACAACCAATGGTGTTATGATGCAACATGAAGCAAAATGCACACCTGACAATCAATGCAAATGCATTGTGTCGAATGAAAAATAGGGCATGCTACTACGTGAAATGCAAAATTTTATTCAAATGACAAATGCAATAATTCCTAAATGAAATCCTGACTAATACTTCTCTAAGCAAACCTAGTGCAAGTACCATGCAAAATGCAAAGTGCAATGATGCATAATGATGAAAAAAAGAAAATATTTTTGGATTTTTTGAATAAAAATGAGATAATAAAGCAAAAGAATGACTCTACCACCTCTAGACTCTGTAAGCACAATCAAACAACACTCATGCAAAGCACTAAGGTAAAAGAGACCTAATGCACTAATCCCAAAACAAAAAATCGAAAATGCAATGAAAAGAACATTCTTTAAAAAAAATTACCCTAAAAAACGTCTTTGGTCAGAAACAGAGGTGTATATAGAGTCTAGAAGCATCAAAGGAGACTCAGCAATCATCAAAAATCACCCAGCAACACTCAATCTTCCTCTAAAAGGCAAAACTTAGGGCATACACGATTGTGTGCAGAAAACCCGCATATGTACGCAGATATCTCAATCAAAACCGCATGTACACGTGACTGTGAGGAAAAAACTCGCATACAGGAAGACAAAGAGATAAAAATGAAGGCAAACAGATAAGCTGAGACAAAATTCACACCTATCAGACACTACCAAGCAAACATGCCCCTAGACCCAACTCAAAAACAGAGAAATCAGAGCAATTCAAGAACATTGAATGCCGATAAAAACCCCCAAAAGACAATTACTAGGAACTCCCCAGTGGAGTCGCCAATTCTGTTACGGAGAGAAATTCCTATGGCTTGGGGTACCACAACAGATAACTTGACTCCAGAAATCAATCATTTCCCATATGCAAGAGAGACCAAATATCTAACACTAAAGGATCTCGATTTGTACCTTATTCCGGACGGTTGATGTAGATCCCCGTTGAGCTTTCCAACTCTAGCTTGAATTGATAAATTGCTTCCTCAACATTCAATAAACAAGACAAGC
>LPNX010022864.1:110746-136196 GCA_001517045.1 Pseudotsuga menziesii
CTGAATAAACAACTCACCTATTCTTTCAGAATGTTTGGGTACATTTTGGGCTGCCCATGTCTATTGTATCTGATCGGGATTCCCGGTTCTTGGGAGAATTCTAGTCAACTTTATGGGAGCTTATGGATACCAAACTTAATAAAAGTACATCTTTTCATCCATAGACCGATGGGCAAATAGAGGTAGTGAACAGGACAATGATTCAGCTGCTCAAAGGATATTGTAGTAAACATCCTAAACTTTGGGATGAGAAGTTGCAGTATATACAACATGCTTACAATCATGCAATTCATTATTCCATGAAAAGATCTCCTTTTGAAACTTGTTTTGGTTATCTGCCAAAAACACCGATGGACTTCTCTTTTGGCAAAGATGCAGTGGGTGGACATCATGATGCAGATAAAGCTTTAAAGTTCATTCAGAGAATCCAAGCAGTGCAGCAGGAAATTCAAGAATAGTTGGAGAAGAGCCAGGAAAAGTACAAAGCCAGGCATGACAAGCATCGAGTTGATCATCAATTTGAGGTTGGTGACAGAGTTTGGTTGCATATCACCAAAGAAAGGATGAAAGGTGAAGGTAAAAAGCTTAAGCCTATCAGGTATGGTCCTTTTGAGATATTGGAAAAGATCGGTACTAATGATTTTCGCTTGAATTTACCTCCATACATGCAAATTTATTCAGTTGTCAATGTTGAGAATCTTAAATTGTATGAGCCTCCTATGATCATGGATGAGGAAATTATCATGCCAATTCCTTCAGTTGATGATATGGCACCTGAATATATGAATGAGTTACATGATGATGTTATTCTTGATAGAAATGTAAGGACTTCATGAAGGGGGAATGCTGAGTACCTTCGAGTGGGGCTTAAAGGCATGCATCCTAGCAAAGCAAGATGGATGGAGATTGGAAAAGTGAGGGAGATATACCCTCACTTACTTATAGAATGATTCAGGATTTTGGTGGTCCAAAAGCTCTCCAATGGGGAGGAATGATCCAGCGGATTATTCATATTCAAATTACACTGATCCAATATGGTACAATGGTATTTAATCTATGGTTCTAAGAACATAACATGTTTTAACTCATATATAGTGCGACAGGCATATCGCACCTGCTGTGACATACGTCGCCCCTACTGTGACAGACATATCACACTTGCTATGACATACGTCGCACCTTTTGCGACATACGTCGCACCTGCTACGACAGACATATCACACTGGCTGCAACATACATATCTCTTTTGCTGTGACATACGTCGCACCTGCTGCGACATACATATCACACTGGCTGCGACATACATATCGCATTTGTTGTGACAGACATATCACACTTGCTGTGACATACATCGCACTTGCTGCGACATTGTGAATATAGTAGTGACATCAAACGGTTACATTACGTGTGACGCTATGGTATGGTGCAACATATGTGCATAACGGTCATTGCAAAGTGTTGTGATTCAACATATGTGCGTGGAGTTGGTTGCAACGTTTCGAGAATGTGGAACGTCGTGGTACCATAACGCTTGGGCAGTGATTTGGCCGAATTGCATGGTTCAGTTTTAGCATATGATTGTAACGTTGATAAAGAAGAGAACAGCTGTGGTCCGTTATGGCTCCTCTCGCTAAGTGCTTAAATAGAGGATGCTGGCCACCATTGGAGGGGGGGAAAGACTCAGTTCATTCAGAGAACAGTACATCGTTTCTCTGTTATGTGAAGCTCAGAGAGTTTGTTGTAAAGTGTTCTGATGCTGTTACTGTGGAAGTCGACATTCTCTGTCATACTTTGGATTTATTTTCCTTACAAAGGCTGATTGTGATTTCCATAAAAAGGTCTTAAATACTTTGTACAACATTCTGTTTACAGTTGCTGAAGTTGTTTCCAGAACCATTTTGTACCATTTTTAAGAGATTAATTGGATCGGTACCCATTGGAGAGGGACCCGGAGACGTAGCCTTGTGAAGGGGGTGAACTCTGTTATCAACTTCTATTTTGTGACTCTTTGATTCTGTGTTTCTTTTATATATGTTTATTAGTTTTGTTTTTCATCTGTTTTCAGCATTTAATTTCTGTTAATGATGTTCCATTAATTCACCTGTTGAACGCATTCTTTTTAACACAAACTTTTAATGCACACAAGTTGAGGTCCGACGGATCATCAACTCTGAAGTATCCATGCCTGACTACATGTTATTATCTACATTCTTCTCGTTATCCATTCATCAACAATGAGTTATTCATGCATCGCTACGAGTTATATATATATATATTGTTTATTTCGAATTTTGAATGATTCCTATAGAATCAATCTTGACAGTACACTTGTCTCATTTTCGTCCGTAGATGAAAAAGAACAAGTCGTATTCCCCCATAAATCTCAAATAAAAATGCCTATGAACGTAATTATTGAAGGTTTTTAAGTAGGAAAAAAAAATATAGCCTTAAAACTTTGATCTATGAAACTGTATAAAACTAGCACACCCACATAGTTTGTGGTTGGATCACGTCGATAGGGATCCAATGGTTAAGAGATAGTTATGGAACGGGAGACAATTTGTAATCTTTTTTATTCCTCATATGCTTCTAGTTAAACGGGTTCAACTATGAGTTATCTATGCCTAGCTACATGTTATCACAAACATTCTTTCTGTTATCTATTTATCAACTATCAATTTTTTCTAATCTTTTTCTTTTTTATCTCACATTCTTCTAGTTATCTGCCATGAACTATGGGTTATCTAGTGTATTTGGTTATCTATGAACTCATAGACTACTATCGCAAATACATAAGTTTTCACAAAAATATAATTCCATCTCTGTACATACAAAGTCATGATACTAGTGTGAAACTACACAATACTTAGAAAACCATGCTCAATTCTAGATCCCTCCTAAACCAATTCCTAGTCAATGGATTCCATTCCACCCCCCATAGCTTGCTTAGATAATAGATTTTCCCCAGTGTTCATATCACGGTAAATATGGCTAAAATAAATCTGATGAAAACAATTAATGAGATCTTTAACCCGTGTGATCTAGTGATGAAGCTCAATATTTTGTAGAGTATGAATATCCTTTTCCCAATCAACTATCACTTTCGAGTCCCTGAATATAATGATGGATAATAGATCCTTCTCACGAGCAAAAAACAATAGGCCCCAGAGTGCTAAGAGCTCTTCCTTAGTATTCAATCCAATGCCAATGCCCAACTTCAGCCTGTAAGAGAGATTGTGGCTCAATCTAATCACCATCCTTGCCCCACAAATACCACCCTGTTCTGCGACGTCAAAAAAACCAACAATGCATTGCTGATTAATCGTTGGAAATATCAAACTCCTACCAGACTCCTTATGAGACATAGATCCATAGGAATGAAGCTAGCCAATAGCCTTCATTCCAGCCAAATATGGATCCGCCTTACCATTTTGGAATATAACCAGATTTCGAGCCCTCCACACAGTCCAGAGAATGGCCAGCAGAACGTCCATTGATAGGGAGGACTCCTTTAAGATGCAGTGTATATTATCAGTCAAACAAGATTTGTCCCACCTTACTAAAGCAAAGAAATGGTTGCAAATAAAATCCCACACATCCTGAAAAAAACTACAGCTACCGAAGACATGGTCCATAGTTTTAAGATCTGACAAACAAAAACAACATCTCCTTGGCCCCAAGAAACCACGCTTCTGAAGAGAGTCCCAAGTTAGAATCTTTTGATGTATGCAGAGCCACCCGAAACACTTAATTTTTAGTGGTAAATAACCAATCCATAACATGAAATAGTAGACCCTATTGGTCGTATTAACTTAAAACAAACACTAAGTAAATAAATAAATGGTCACAATTCCATCTAATGGATACTATCATTTACACAAAGGTTAAACACATAATACAAATTGTAATCATCTACTTCATACTCCATTATATTACAGACGTGGGCATCTTTACAGTTATACTTTTATCTATCGAGTTCATGGTCATAAGACCATCGGGGAGATGCCATCCATTAGATTAAAATCAAGATACTAAATAAATGGTGCTACGTGTTAAACAAATAGATTCCTATATATGTGTTCAAATAATAAATCTTTATCAAATCCATTCATGGTCGTAATACCATCGAAGAATGGAAACCATTATCATTTTACAATCCGAATAACCAAACACAACACCAAAACCGTAAAGACCTCATGGATCGAATCCAGATAATGGAGTATGGTCGGAATACCATTCTTGATGGTTTCCAACATAAACAACTCTTTAAACATGAATGAATTTCATAGTATAGACCCAAAAGGGTCGTTCCTTAATAATAACAAACGGTTTACAAGAAAAAACTCACAAAAGTAATCGCACAGACCGTAGGATCAGATATTCTTTTAAATCAAATCACATACAAAAAAGTGGTTGTAAGGCCATATCAGATGGATTCCACATCCTATTCTTTAAAACCCATCGTTAAACACTGAAAGAGTATGGGAGTAAGTCCATCCGAGATGGCAGCCAAACCCTATCAAAAAACATTAAAACAAATACAATGCATAAAAAAATAAACATTGCCGAAGCAAGCGGCAACAAAATCCTCTGCAAGGTAAAACCTAATGGTTTCATTTTGCAATACTAATAAACAAAAGGGAAAACTTATCTAAAAATAACAAGTGTATCTTCCACTCTCGGCCCCATTCTCGTACCCAGTGTTACCTGAAACCAATGTTCACACTAGAAAGTGAAAGGAATACTGCTTTCACATTCGAAGGTTAATTAAAAAAACAATTAAACATAGTTTACCTGGCCATTTCAAAATGTAGGAATAGGAGGAGGTGACCTTGTCTCCTCCCTCTTTAGCACCTTCAACCTGTAAACAATGCAAGCTTCAGTCAGAATCGCATTTTAATAAAAAAATGAAAAAGAAAAAACATTTAAACCCTTACCTTGTTGTGTTGCTGAAAGGGCCAAGGGTCGACTCCTCAGGAATACCCTTATCCCTCCTATGCATGCAATCATAGCAAATAATTTATCAATAAAATTCTTTTAACAATGGATTTTATACCAGTAAAAGTGCATAGATAAGTTACAAAGATTCTTCTTACCTATTTAACAAACAGTACGCATGCCTGAGGTGTTGGTTGTCTTGCTGAAGCACTAGTGTTGAAAGGCATATTGTTGAGGAATCCATAGGATCCCAAAATACCTCAGAAGAGATAAAGAACAATTCCATTAACACAAAGTCAAACCAGAAACTGAGTAGAGCTTAACACAGAGCAGAGGTTCGTCTTTCGTTAGCCTCCGACCAAAAACCACCATTACAATAAGGAGGTTCTGACAACAAAAAAACATTTAAACCTTGGAAAAACACTTGAAATCCCACCATCCAGGTGTAAGGCCGAAATATCTTCTCGAGGCAACTCAATATCCTAGCTACGTTATAAAATCGTAGCCAGAACAAAGAATTAAGTCAACCAAAGTACCATATTAATTCATTGCCAAAACAATCATAGGGCCTTAATCATTGCACATATATATCAACATCAAATCGAACATTGGGTCAAACAGAAAACAACAACCATATAATATATCATGTGAACCATGGTGTAAATATATCATAGTAGAACCTTAACATTATTCCAAACAAACCATTACATCGTGAACCATAAACTTTGTATTAAATTTACAAAGGGTTACAATATGGTTAATACCATATGTCTTACAAACCCCAAGCCATCGTGCTTAAGGGGAGGGTCACCACACATACGATAATTTTAGGATATGGTAATTCCTAAGGCCTTTAAATCACCCTAAAAAACCATATGACATAACAGATGGGATCAAGAGTAGGGATAGTCTCCCCATCCTTAGGGCATTTAAGGCCCTAGTAAAAACAATCAAATTAAAATCAAGTAAACTAAAAACATCACCTGTATGGGTATGGCTAAATGTTTTGAAGGATCTAGACATGTCCTCAACCAATAGAACCTGATTTAATAGATGGGATAAGGATACTAATAACTTGCAGTGGTAATACATGAGTAATCTACTAGTAATTTATAGTAAATCAATGCATGTAAAAAAAATACGATTTTGAGGTGTGTTACATAATGGTATGAGAGCATGGTTACAACATTAGGTTTGACTCAGCTCAACACGTAAAATGATAAAGAAACCAAAAAAAAACTAGTCTACTTTATTTTTTGGTTTAAATTCTCTTACACAACAGAAAGAGAAGGATAATTGTATTCTTGAAGGAAAAACATGGCAGATGCAAGGATGTCTGCAAAGGAGTAACCCCGCCTAGAAAATACTATAAATAATGAAGAGGGTAATTTAAGGGATAGGGAAATTTGGGTGACTCTGAATGAAAGTCAAGATAATAGATATGAACCACATAGAACTATAAAACAACTTAGATCAGAGCGAAGAAGAGTTAAATAGGATAATGAACGGATCCTAAAAGCTCAAGAGGAATTAAATATTAATTTTGTTCGAGTACACAGGGTACTCCAAAAGACCGAACACCTTAAGAAACTGCTTCACACAAATAGATCACAGATCAACACACCGATGTTTGTCACGTGGTTAAAACCATCGAGAGGGAAACAGTCCACGGCCCCAGCCAAATAGCTACTTGGAACAATTTATTATGCAAAAGAAAGAAAGTTACATGATCTTCTCATAATCGATCAACTAGCCAAGGACCCTCTATGCTCTTGAAATAAATATCATAGACCAATCGGGTGTTAAGCCATGGATCAATGGTAGGTATGGTCGAAGAGAAGTTGAACCGTAGGATCACTCTATGTCTAGAACATATTGTGACCGTCGGATTAGAATATTTACAAATGCATACTAAAGAAACACACTTTTACCTAACAGATATATTACACAAGTTGATCTTAACTAACTCCTAAGTGTCTAAATATCCTAACATCCCCCCTTAAGAACAACTTGGTATAGGATTGAAGGATTTACAAAAGTGACACTATTAGGAGAAGGAAGGAGGCATTAGAGCCTATCCCCCCTTAAGGACACATTCCTGAACTCCTAACATAGACCGACACATTCCTGAACTCCTAACATAGACCGAAGTTTAGAAAACTTCACTTCTGTAAGAGACTTGGTGAAGATGTGTGCAACTTGATCATCTGTAGGGAAATAGAGAACTTCAATAACACTATCATGAACAAGATTTCTGATGAAGTGCATGTGTACCTCAATGTGTTTGCTGCGCTGATGTAGAACTGGATCTTTGGCAAGCTTGATGGAACTTTGATTATTGCACCAAAGTGGAGTAGGCTGCTACTGCTCGAATCCTAAGTCGGAAAGGATTTGTCGAAGCCATAAAGCTTCCTGACTGGCATTAACTACGGCTCGATATTCTGCTTCTGCTGAAGAAAGAGCAAGAGCTTGTTGTTTCTTACAAGCCCAAGTGAAGGGTCCAGATCCCAGACTGAAAACATAACCTGCAATAGACTTTCGATCATCAGGATCGCCAGCCTAATCTGAATCAGTGAAACCAACCAACAAAGGTTTCCCCCCTGTACTGTAATGAATCCCAAACTGAATTGTACCTTGAATATATCGAAGTATTCTTTTTGCTGCTTTCTAGTGACTTTCATGAGGAGTTTGCATATAACGGGAAACATGACCAACGGCAAAGGAAAGGTCAGGATGGGAATGAGTTAAGTATAAAAGAATACCAACAAGCTGACGATACAAGGTAGCATCTACTTCAGGGGAAGTACAAGTGGCAGAAAGTTTGACTCTAGACTAGAAGGGAGAAGGGGCTGGTTTACAATATTCCATGTGGAAGCGACGAAGAAGGTCACAAGCATACTTAAACTGGGAAAGAAAGATTCCTTCTTTGGTTTGCAAGACTTGGAGACCAAGAAAATAATGCAAATGTCCTAAGTCTAACATTTCAAAATTTTTCTTAAGACTGGATTTCACATGGGTTATATGTTTAGGGTCACTACCAGTACAGATAAGATCATCAACATAAAGAACAAGTATGATGAGATGGTTTCCTAATTTCTTGGTATAGACATTGGGGTCAGAATGGCATCTAGAAAAACCAGTGTCAAGGAGAAAGCTATCCATTTTGGCATACCAAGCTCTAGGAGCTTGCTTAAGGCCATATAAGGATTTCTTAAGGAGACAGACAAGGCTAGAGTTATTCTGAACATATCCAGGAGGTTTTTCCATGTAAATTTTCTCATGTAAATTACCATGTAAGAAGGCAGACTTGACATCCATTTGATGGACTTCCCAGTTATGTAAGGCTGCAAGGAAAAGAACAAGGCGGATGGAGTTCATTTTTTCTACAAGGGCAAAGGTTTCATTGTAGTCAATTCCTTCAACCTGGGAAAAACCTTTGGAAACTAACCTTGCCTTAAGTCTTTCAACATTTCCATTTGATGCATACTTAGTTCTGTAGACCCATTTACATCTGACAATTTTTCTTCCTTTTGGAAGAGGAACAAGATCCCAAGTATCATTCTCCATCAAGGAACGATATTCTTCATCCATAGCTGCATCCCAATCTAGATTTCCTAAAGCTTCTGCAAAAGTTTCTGGATCATGATTCTCGGAAACTTGAGCTAAAAGGGAAGAAGCTCGCTGAAACTGAGAACGTGTTCGACGTTGATCTCTAGGATCACTGACAAGATCACCAGCTGCTTCACATGTTGAACGGACCCATCGAGGAAGTATTGGTGCTGGTGCAATTGGAGGAACATGAGCAGGTGGAGGTGGATTTTCATCCTCACTCTCATCATCAGAAACTGGAGTTGGAAACCTGTCGAGGAAGCTGGAAGAAGAAGAAGAAGGCACAATCGCCGAATCAGGCTCGCAGGCCAAGGATGGCACACCCACCAAGTTAGGATCGTAGGCCAAGTGGTTTTCATCAAATTTAACATCTCTTCTAATGATTATATCATGTGAATGGGGATGAAAAGTCTATAACCTTTTACTTATTCAAAATATCCAACAAATATGAACTTTTGACTTTTAGGCTGCAATGCTTTCCATTTTTCATTCAGAATGTGAGCCCATGCTTCACAACCAAACACACGAAAGTGACTTACATCTGGTTTAATTTTACTCCATGCTTCTTCCGGTGTTATACCTTGTAAAACTTTAGTGGGTGTGCGATTAACTATGTAATTTGCACAATTTATGGCCTCAGCCCAATATTAAAGACTTAGTCCCTTAGATTAGATCATACAATTAGCCATTTCTTTTAAAGTGCGGTTCTTCCGTTCAGCTACACCATTTTGTTGTGGTGTATATGGAATAGTGTGCTATTGTTGGATTCCTTATTTAGTGCAAAAATTAGTGAACTTGTTGTTAACATATTCTCCTCCATTGTCAAATCTTAACTTAATAATTTGATGACCAGATTGCTTTTCAACAAGGGCCTTGTAGGCCAAGAACATGTTAAATACTTCGCTCTTAAGTTTTAGGAAGTAAACCCAAGTGCGTCTGAAGTAGTCACCAATGAAAGTTAAGAAATATTTGAAACCAGAAAATGATGCAGATGGAAGAGGACCACACAAGTCACTATGCACAAGCTCCAAAGGAACCGAGGCGTGCCAAGAGGCACATTTGTCAAAACTGTCCCGATGATGTTTTTCGAGTACACAACCAGAACAAACACCATTCTTGCAAAATACCATTGGAAGACTAGTCACCATATTGTCTTTACATAGTTGTTGCAATGAGCGATAATTTAAGTGACCAAATCACTCATGCCAAAGTTTGCTCAAGTTATCACTATGAGCAACAAAAACTGAAGGAAAAGGTGATGACCCAAAGTTGTTAAATTTGTACAACCTGGTAATATCATCAACAGTTACAGTCGCAAGGACATTTTGAGGATTTTTAAAATCCTTCATTACAACTTGGTGAGGTGTAAACGTCACAGTTTTACCTTCACCTAAATGAGTAATTTGATAGACTGATAACAAATTGCAGGAAATTTTTGGAACACATAGTACATCACTGAAATGACCATTTTCTACTAGAACTGTTCCAGATCCTACAACACTTAGAGATCTATCATCACCAACAAATATTTGTTTGGTGTTAAATATCATGCATAGTAGAAAAGATGGCTTGATCCTTAGCCATATGATAAGATGCTCCAGAATCAATGAGCCATTCATTTGAAGTAGAAGAAGAAGATGCAGTATACGAGTAACCAAAAGCACAAAGTGCATGTTCATGAGAGTTAGATTTTGAAAACAAATCTAGGTTGATGTGGTGCTTCTTCATTGCTACTTCCAAGGCTGCCATCTTCTTGAAACACTTAGATTCATCATGATTATATTTCCCACAAAAATTGCAATGACACTCAGTCTTCTTTCCTTTTGGCTTGGATCCTTTGTCATGTTTTAAAGGAGGAGTTGATTGAGAGGGTTTGGGACCCTTGTTGCTTGGCTTATTATTGCGAGAATTCAGTTTCTTGGGAGGCTTGGACTTTTATTTCTGTTGGGACAATAAGGCTTTCCCAGATGTATCTGCATTGTTAATTATTCCAAGATGAATGAGCTTATCTTTCTCTCTAATTAAGGAATCACAAAAGGATTCAGGACTAGGCTCTTGATAACTAGCTGTAGTCAAGGATTATTTCATGGAGTAGAATGTAGATACAAAATAGAATATGCAGGTCCAAGTTTGGAAAGAATATGATAAATACATTGTTTGTCTTCTTTCTTTATCTTGCATTCTACACATAAGATTCTAAGAGTTTTATACTTAGATAAATAGTCTTGAATGCATGAAAAATCATTTGGATTCAAGAAAAGCAACTCATTCTCAAGTTGATGGCCGCGAATTTCATTGTGTTTACCAAACACAGATTCCAACTTTTCCCAAGCTTTATCAGGTTCATCAGTAGAGATTGGCATCCCAATCAATCCACGAGCTTCATCACATCTATTTGCCCATTTAATTTTCTTATCATCATCAGTGGGTTCTGTTTCTTTCCCTAAGGTTATCCTAAAAAGTCCCCTACTTTGTAGAACATCCTCCATACGAGATTTCCATGAGAAATAGTTAGAACTTGTAAGTATAATATCACAAGGTGCGGTCATATTGTAAAATAATGGCTGAAAAAACAGAAACTATTTGTCTAGTTGCAAAGAGCTCGAAAAAGGATGTGGTTTTAAAAAATGGCACTAAAAACCGATTCTGGATGATGAAGTTATGCTTGATCAAAGAAAATGATAAAGATATCTCCAATAGTGACGTGGCAGATATTAACTTGACCAACTAAAAAAAAGAACCCCCCTCTTCCCAAGATCAACCTTTGACAATCACTTTACAATAAAGTTGCTTTGAAGTGAATCACTTTTGTAGAATAAGTGAGGTTCAATTTTACAATAATGTTACTTTTAAATAGTGCAACAATAAATTAAAAGACTTAAGTGACTCACTTTTTATTTTATTTTATTTATGTGAGATGCACTTTTACAATAAAGTAACTTGAAAATAAAAATTGCATGCACTAAAAAGTAGCTTAATAAGACTTGAACTCAAGACCTATTAAGGAATAAAGCAACTTTGGACCAAGTGAGCTAAGTTTAAAAGGTATGTAAAAGAATGGAAAGAGGAAGGGGGCTTTTTTTTTTTGAACTCTTCTCTCTCGTTCTCCGTGCTTGCCTTTTTTCCTTGCAAATCACAAAAAAAACGAAAAACAAAAACAAACAAACTTTTTCCACACAATGGGGTTAGATCTTTGCTTACTTACCCGGAAAGTATACATTTTCAATTTTTCTCGTTGTTTCTGATTTTCCATGATCGCACAAGGTGCACAGCAAAGAGCATACATAGCCAATAAGATAAGAAAAAACTTCCCCTTACTGTTTCTGATTCGCTGCGATCGCGCAAGGTCCACGGCAAAGAGCATACACAATCAAGGAAGGCAGCAGTCTGAGACTAAAATAAAAAATATCTAACAATAAAACTGATAAGATATGAGAGATTTAAAAAAAACAAATCCGTCACTGTAACATTATAGCTTCAAATTTTTCGAAATGGGTGTTGCTGGAACAAATGGAAACGATTTTCGGTGAAACGAAAACTATTTTCCAATGGAAACAACACTCCGGGAGCAATGGAATAGCTCTCACAGGACAAAAATGCATAGAAAATTCAGAACCAGAAACCCTTTCAAATTTTTGGCAACACCAGTTCCAGATCTTGATCAAAACCGAAAGAGGCTCTACATAAAATCTCTAATACCATGTTCGGGTACACAGGGTACTCCAAAAGACCGAACATCTTGAGAAACCACTTCACACAAATACATCACATATCAACACACCGATGTTTGTCACGTGGTTAAAACCCTCGAAAAGGAAACAGTCCACGGCCCCAGCCAAACAACTACTTGAAGCAATTTATTATGCAAAAGAAAGAAAGTTACATGAGCTTCTCATAATCGATCAACTAGCCAAGGACCCTCTATGCTCTTTAAATAGAGATCATAGACCAATCAGGTGTTAAGCCATGGATCAATGGTAGGTATGATCTAAGAGAAGTTGAACCGTCGGATCACTCTATGTTTAGAACATATCGTGACAGTCGGATTAGAATATTTACAAATGCATACTAATGAAACACGCTTTTACCTAACGGATATATTACGCAAGTTGATCTTAACTAACTCCTAAGTGTTTAAATATCCTAACAATTTTATTAGCTACAAGACATAATGATGAAAAAGAAACAAATAAGGGATCTGAACATGACCTACCAAAAACTACATCTTACAAACGTAAGGGAAGGAAGGTAGAATTTTCCAGTCGTAAACCTGAAACTTCCAGTGAAGAATCAGTCAAACGTCACTCAGGAAAACAACAAGATTCAAGCGAAAGTAGTGATGATAAAAAAAATAAAAAGAAGTACAGGCCCTATGAGGAAATATCTCAGCAGTTTCAAAAGATTAAACCACCAATTTTTAATGGTGAAATTCAAAAAGGAGAAGAAGCATAAGTCTGGTTTTCAGGTATGAAGAACAATTTTCAAATATACAATTATTCTGACGAATTAAAGGAAAAAATGGCCATCTATAATCTAACTGCAAAAGCAGATATATGGTGGAAGGATATAAATAAATTCAAGGGAATAAAGAAAAGATATGTAACTTGGAAAACTTTTAAAAATCATTTAAAAAAAAATACAAGTCAGAATAGTACTATGAAGAGAAGACCAAAGAATTTTATTAGTTAAGAGTAGGAGCTATGACTATGGAAGAACCCTGCAGTAAATTTCTGATCGTACTTCGTTACGTACCTTACATAATTGATGAAAATCCTAAAATACAACATTTTCTCAATTGTTTTCCTATCATGTTCAAAGAATGAATTGAGTATGAAAATCCTAAGATATTAGAGGAAGCTATGGGAAAGGAAAACTTATGTTATGACCAAAGAAAAAATAAAAGAGAAAGTATACCAAATTGGAAGAATAAAATGAAAAATAGCTTTGATCCAAGAAAGAAATAGAATAAATTCCACAAAAACACAAAGAATAACTATAAGGGGTATCAAGGTAATAACTACAAAACTTTTAAGCCACGAAATTCTATAGTAAAAGAAACTCCTACATCTTTTAACAAGAACAATGCACAAAGAGAACCCTTAAAATGTTGGGAGTGTCGCGGGCCACATTACTTTAAAGACTTCCAAGTAAGAAAGAAATTTTTTAATGTTCACTCCATCAAGGAAGCGGTTACAGTTGGAGACATGGCAAGGAGCATGCCCATAATTTGCGTTGCATTGGAAAACCAGCAAGCAGGCCATCACACTTCCATGGTCAAGATTGAAGGTATGATAAATAGTCAACCTATTTCCATTTTGATTGATCCAGGTGTGATTTTGAGTTATATATCACCTAGAATAGTTGAATTATCCACCGGTACTAAACATAAAGTTATTGGCTTTGTTAAGAATTGTGAATTGTTAATGAATGATTTCATTACGCATGTTGATTTGAATATTTTCCTTTAGGTTCCTATGATATTTTAATAGGAATGGACTGGATAAAAAAACACAAAGTAATGTTAAACTGTTTTGACAAAACCTTTACATGTACAAACGATATTGGAACCACTATAAAAGTAAAAGGGATTCCTAGGAATGTTACAATTAGAGAGATCTCTACTCTAAAAATGAAAATATCAGTAGGAAAGGGATGTAATGTGTTCTCTATCTATATAATGAATGATAATGATAATGAAAATAAACTTAAAATAGAAGACATACCAGTCTTGAAGGATTTTGAAGACATATTTCTGGAAGAAGTCATTGGACTCCCTCCGAAAACAAACATTGACTTCACGATCGATCTGATACCCAGAGTGGTACCAGAATCAAAAGCTCCTTACTGAATGGACATAATACAAATTACAGATCTCAAATATCAACTATATGAATTGATTGATAAAAATTATATTTGATCTAGTGTTTTTCCTTGGGGGGCACCGGTCTTATTTGTGAAAAATAAAGAAGGGACCTTGAGAATGTGCATAGACTATCGACAACTAAATAAAATGACAATTAAAAATCGATACCCGGTACCTTGGATAAGCGATCTATTCGATCAATTCCATGTGGAAAATATATTTTCAAAGATATACTTGAGGTAAGGATACCATCAAGTGCGAATAAAAGATGACATATTTAAAACCGCATTTAGAACCTGATATGGTCACTACGAGTTTGTCGTAATTCTTTTTGGGTTAAAAAACGCACCTGATGCATTCATGTGCTTAAGGAACAACATTTGAAGTAGCTATTTGAGGAATATTATAGTTTTCTTCATAGATGACATACTAATCTACTCAAAGAACGAAAAATAATATAAGCAACATTTAAAGATAATTTTGCAAGTACTAAGAGAACAACAAATGTATGCTAAGCTCAATAAATGTGATTTCTTTAAGGATAGGATCCAATACAGGATGGAATCTATCTTTGTCGATCCCAATAAAACCAAAGTGATCATTGAATGGTCAACACCTAAAAATGTAACCGATATAAGATCATTTATGGGGATTATCGGATACTACCGAAAGTTCATCAAAGGATTTTCTAAGATTTCCTACCCCATAACTTCATTACAGAAGAAAGGTAAAATGTTTGAGTGCAATGAAAAATGTATGGAAAATTTTAATAAACTAAAACATCTACTAACTACCGCCCCGATCCTAAATATTGTTGATCATTTCAAGGACTTTGTCGTATGTACCGACGCTTTCAAAGAAGGATTGGGTGGGGTTTTAATACAAGAAAATTATGTTGTGGCATATGAATTTAGGAAATTAAAGGAACATGAAAATAATTATTCAATGCATGATTTAGAACTTGCTGCCATAATCCATGCTTTAAAAGTGTGGCAACATTACCTAATTGGAAATAAATTTCTACTTATGTCACATAACATAAGTCTTAAATTTTTATTTGATCAGCAAAATTTAAATGCTAGACAACCAAGATGGTTGTCTTTCTTAAGCGAATGTGATTTTGAAGTCAAACACATAAAGGGAAAAGAAGATAAATTTGCAGATGCCTTGAGTCATCATGCAAATTTATTATTTGCGAGCAACAACGATGAATCCCATATGGAAAAACAAATCCTAAGTGCAGAATATTTTGATAAGGAATAACAAATTTTAATAGAAAATACTGCTAAAAATGAACAAAATCAAGTAAAAATATATTTCATCCTAAATAAACAAGGGTTGTTGTTGCATAAAAATAGGTTGTACATACCAAATATAGTGTAATACCCCGGTTTTGACCCCAAGGGGGAGGGGAATGTTTGCCCCCGTTTTGACCCCATGGTATTTAAATTGTACATGATGTATATATTGTATGAAAATCATGGAAAGGAGCTCAAGGCCAAGGCCCTACCATTCATTTGGTGTTTATGTATAGGTGATCAGGATTGATGCCTATGGTGATATTTCTAAGTCAAGCACACTGTATATTTTGATATATCATGTAATATGCAATTAATAAAATACCAAAACTAGATATGGGACTGCAATGTGAAAGAGATTGGGGCATGGTTTCACAAGGAATAGGGAGGGGAGTTAGTCAAACTCCTGATCCAATAGGGTGTGACCAGATGTTAATGGGGAAACCCATGAACCCTCATCTACCTTTTTTTCCTCTGTCCTCGATCATTCATTTCTTCCAGAAGTTGGTTGAGGAAGTTTGCCTTCGGCAAAGCAAGGCATGGAAGTCTAATTGTGTGTCTAAGCAAGCCTGCAAGCCTACAATCTGGGAAGCCGTGATCTTGCTTCTGATGCAAGGAAGCACACGATGTTTTCTTGTTCGTCTTTCCTCACTTGGGGGGGGGGGAGGTTTAGTTGTTCCTCAATATTCATGGTTGGCATTCTATTCATTCAAACCATATTCTACCATTCATGGGTTCGTTCATTCATGATTATGCATTGTTCTGCTATCTAGAGTCACGAACAAGTGGTTTCGCAGTGATTTTCTCTGTGTTACAGAGTGAAGCCTTTGTTGCATTGTTTTCCTTGTGGATTGTTATGATGTGCATTCTTGTTTTGGTTTGCATACCAAGGAGTGGAAGAGGCCCATAATCGGCTAATAAACCTAGTGAAGAGAGGAACCTCACAGACATATCAAGAGGCATTGGAAAATCCTTTCTACACACCCTGAAGAGAACTGGAAGGGAAGGTATGGCCTAAGGAAACTGTGTAGCAATGGAGGGAATACTTCCCTATGTTGGGTGGTGCAGGTATTGTGGAGGAAAAGCCATATCTTGTGTAGATGTCCATAGCTCTGTGGCTGAGCTCACTAGCTTAGCAATTCTACCTTTCCATTTCCTTAGCCACCTGTGAAACCCAATTGTATATGGGCTTGGCTGAACAGTCTGTGAAACCCAACTGTTTGTTGGCTTGACTGTTTATGTTATGTTTTGGCTGTGTGTGAATCATTGGCTTAGTAGTCTAAGAAACCCAACTGTAAGTTAGTTTAATTGTCTTTTGATGTGTGTTGGCTATGTGTGAGCCTGTTGTTCCCTAGTTTTTTATGGAAATCATGCCCAGCTCAGGGGTGGCAGTGGTGTTGAGAGATTAATGAACACATTGGCCTATGGTTGGGTGGAACGTTTAAGAGACATAGCTAGTTGCGGGACAACTCCATCACTCAAGATAAGTACTCTCTGCTATGTTATTTCTGCAATGGATTTGCTTATGAATGAAATGACTATGTTGAATGCTATGAATGAAGGACTAAATGAATGAATATGATGAATGCTTGCAATGTTTCAATAGATTTTATTGTTGATTAATGTTCCTGCATTTGCACTTATTTATGCCTTGTATGTTTTAGTGCATTTAAAGTTCATGGAGGCTAGAATCCTATTAAACAGTTATAGTGGTTGTGACTTAGCATTTGGGCACCTTGGAATATGCCTTGGGAAAGCAGAGGGAAGAAAACATAAAAGAACAATTAGGAAAGGCAGAATGTGGGTTTTTCGTACCACGGGATCCACCTGTGGAAGGCGAAAGGAGGAAGAAGAAAAGTGCAAAAAAGTACTAAGTAAAAGGTTGAGTTCTAATTCCCGAGTCCCGCACTATAATTCCTGAGTCCCACACTAGAGGGAAGAAAGGCAGAATGCGGAAGGAGGAACCATGGAAAGGATTCTACCGTTTGTTATTTTTTCCAATTCCCAAGTTCCGCACTAGAGGGAGGAATGGAAAAAGGTGGAGGGTAGAATGTAGCTGAGTAATTCTGTCAAAAGCTTATATTTTCGACTTCTGAGTTCTGAAGAAGAAAGGCGGAAGGGCAGAAGGAGAAATTTGAAATGTCGATTAAACGAATTTGTCAAAAAAATTTCTTCCAACTTCCAAGTTTCGAAGGAGGAAGGCAGAAGGGTAGAAGGCAAAAAGGTAGAAGGAGAAAAGGTGGTCAAAGGTTTTCGTCGAACGTTGATCCTCCGATTTCAGAGATCCAGATGGAAGGCACAAAGGTAGAAGGGAGGAAAATTAACATTTCCATCGTGTTTTGGTTTCGAATTCTGAGTTCCGTATGGCAGAAGGAGGAAGGTGGATAGGATAGGTTCACTGCAGAAAAAGGTGTTTCTAGTCGCAGAAGTGATATGTGAAGGGAGAAATGAGTGGTACTATGGTTTATAAGCATGAGAATGAATGTTCAAGAGTGTTTCATAGCCATGCACTGTGTTTCAAAAGAAGAACCAAGGTTCTTGAAGAAATAATTTTAATTGTTGCATTATGGGGTATGGGGACATGAAAGATTGTTATCAGAGTTGTTGGTTGTAGTGCTGGGCCTAAATGGGCCAATTTGAATAGTTAAAATAAGAAAAGAACACCTAGATTGTGGTTTAATAGAGCTGTTGGTTGCAACATTAGGCCTGAATGGGCCAAGGTAATCAGTTGTAGAAGAGGAAACTACATCAATACATAGTACTATTTTAGCGGTTCCGCTAAATTAAACCAACCCGGCTACAAATGGATGGTGAACTTTGATTTCATAAAGTATTTCGCACCAAACATCTACTATTAACGCACTTGCTAGTTATCCAATGAAATGAACTAACAATTGTTGGATCTAGATCAACGGTGGATCTCAAATATATTAAGGAGGATTTCATAAAGTATCGTTCCCATCAAGGTTTTCTTCATCCACGCTAGTTCACCCAGCAAAATCATTGCCTATCGTTGATCTACTAAAGGATCAATGTCATCTGTTGATCATAATCTCCTTCATTGCAATTAGTTTCCAATTTTTCAACTCAGTTCCTTGTTTATCCTTCTCATTCTTTTATTTGCAAAATGAACCTTGACCTTAGATCTCAGCGATACCACAATCTCGACCGTTCATACTTGCAAGGAATAGTGAGTGAGTGGTTTTTTAATTCTAAAATTGTCATGCATCTAACAATGGTGTCTATTAACAAGATTTTGTAGAGTCACAGTGTTAATTGAAGAGTTGGTTTTGGCATGGCTATGAGAACCTATGGCATGAATGATGCGTAGGATACCTATGAGAACGAGGAAGATGCTATGGGTGAAAAAGTCAGAGTTGGAAAAGCTGAAACAGAGTATAATGGGAGGATATTTCAAGATACTCCCCCAGATATTGCATCCACCATGAGAATCTTAAGAGTGGAGATGAAAAGTTATAGGGCAGATAATGAAAGGTTGGTTAAATCTCTAGAAGAGCAGAATTAGTTGAATGCAGTGATGCTACATATTTTGACAGACATCCAAAGGAGTATGAACTCTGAGCACCAGGTGGTAAATCCTGAAGGAAGGAGGAGTGGTGATAGAAGAAGGAAAAGGTCTTCTAGTGGATCATTTGACTCTGAAGGATCCACTGGGGGTTCAATTTCTTCTTCTCACAGGAATAAGAAAAAGAGGCACTACAAAAATAGCTCTTGTGATGAATTCAAGAAGGATAATCCTCCTACATTTGATGGCGAGGTAAAGAAGGGTCAAGAAGCTGAAGCTTGGCTTCTTGGGATGAGAAAATATTTCCAAGTCCATGACTATTCAAGAAATATGAAGGCTAGGGTATCCATCTTCAATTTAACTGGAAGAGAATCCTTATGGTGGGAGCACTTCAGGAAAGTGAAGAAGATCAGTGAAAGGAAGATTTTGTGGAAGTAGATCCAGAAGTATTTTAGGAAGAAGTACATCTCTTATAGGTACTATGATGATAAGATTAAAGAATTCCATGAGCTAAGATTGGAGAAGCACGCCATGGAAGAGTATGCAAACAAATTCTTGGAGTTGTTGAGGTATGTCAACTACATTAAAGATGATAAAGTGGAAATCCAGCGTTTCCTAAGGGGGATACCTAAGTATTACAAAGACAAAATTGAGTTTGAGGATCCTAGAACTCTAGAAGAGGCTAAGTATTGTTATGATCCAAACAAAGTGTTGAGGCCTGGAAATTCTTAGGAAACAATAGAAAGGGATTCTCCCCAGTCAACGTTCCCAACTAGCCCGTGACTGTTTGGTGTAGGGAATCTGTCTAGTTTGCGGTCCGGCTACCGTAGGTCAAGTAACAAAAACAAAAGGTTTTACCGGTTGCGGCCCGGTCCACCGTGTATATTTTTGTATTTTTTGACTTAAGTATGATATGCAAGTGCCTATTTAACATGCAGATTGACGTAGAATACGAGGAGCGGTCACAATGTGATGCGCAGGTTCTTACCTCTCGTCTTAAACTCTCTCGCATCTAAATCACACACAGTAAGAAATTACAACTAACTACCTAACCTATCCCTAGGGTGCAAAGTTATCATTCATTAATGAGTAATATGATTTGTACATGCATTATGAAAAATCACAGATAGCTGATACTTCTTTCAAAACGCATGAACATTAAAAGATATTTGAACAACCAGATAGCCAATTGTTTATGAACAATATTCACTACTCATAGTGGAAATCTTCATAAAATAAACCGGAGAACATTCATACAAGAACATAGGTTCAAAGAGTTAGAACGGTCTCATAGTTAATGGACACAAAGCTGAAAACGAAATAGTTCCTCTTCAACAAATTCATAGCACAACATTTGAATATTCCACCAAGCTTTCTCCAACAGGCAAACTGTAATTATCTATTGCAAAAGGAAATAGTTCTTCTTACAATATGTCTTCACAAATCTAACTGGGAAAAAGTCCCTAGTAACTTCTAACTTTCAAATATTTAAACAAAATTAGTAGACCGCTTGGTTTCCCCCCCCAAACGTGTGACTCTTCGGTTCTTCGAGCCTTTCATATTCCTCCTTTTCATCTTTTTTGCGCAAGCTCATTATCAGCTGAGTAACTGATGGAATTTTCAGATTTGCGTATTTTGTTGCTTTCGATTTTGTCTTTTCCTTCGCTTATCTCCTTTGCAACCCTGCTGGTTTCAATTTTATTTTTTACAAAACTGTCAAGCTACGCCTTCACACCGTGGTCGCCCCAATAGTCCCTTGAGTTCTACCTGCAATCAATTACTGTGTGTCATTAGTTGGAATGGCATTTTAAAACATTAACTTAAACCACCTGAAATGGATAATCCACAAGAAAACGGCCAGGCGCATCCCTTAATCTGAGAAGTTTAACAAACAGAAGAGTTTTGACTAAGCCTCGAGCAGGAAAGTTCTAAATCGGAAGTCGGAAGGCTTTTACATTGGAAGCTGAACAAATTTCCTAGCCGCAATGACAGAAGAAGAAAAGATACACGCAAGCATCAAAAGACCAAAACGCATCGGCAGTTGGAGCGCTTTATGCTTTGGGTGCTAAGCCGCTTTGGGAGCCGCAACGGCGGAAAAGGAAATAACAAATCCTTTCGATGTAAACCAAAAGATCGGCCGATTTGAGAAAATGTGTCGGAGAAAACTTAGAAGCCAAGTCTAATTATTTTGTCACAATGGCGGGATTCAAAATGACTAGACGTCCAGAAAAGGAAAAGCATTTCGTCGCCGCAACGGTAGAATCCCGAGACTTACGGCGCCAGCGAAAACAACGAAGCGGGAGAAAAACCAAATAGTGATTGGGAGAAATTGTGATTTTTCGTCCTCAACGACGAAAGGAGAAGTGATATAAGTTTCGATGCCAAAACACAAAAGCAGCCGATGTGAAAACAAACAAATCAAAAAGGAAGTTGAAGTCAATACCGATTATCCATCCGTAACGGCGGGAGAGAAAGCAAATACCTTCCGATTCAGCCATAGATTCTACCGATTAAAACCAACGTATCAGAAAGAAAATTCGAAGTCAAGACTCGCTATTTTGCCGCAACGACGGAAGCTTTAACCAAACAAATTTCCGATTCGAACAAGCTGAAAATGCATCCAAAGGCAGCGATAAAATCTGCAACAATTGGTGACTACCTGGTGAACCCCATATTTCTGAATTAACTCTTTCCTAGTTCAAGACCGTCTAGATGAAAGCTGAAATCTTCTAGATGTTTGAATCCCTAAGCAGGCCAAATCATGCATTTAGATCATTAAGAAGAAGTTCATTCTTTGGGGAATGGTAACATCAGAAATATTGCAAGTCTGAATAACTCTTTTGAGGCCTAATAAGTGAGATTTATTTTTCCCGTACTTAGGTAGTTTCTAGCTTTGACACCACAGGATTGTAACAGATAGTAAACAGCACTATCCTTTTGTTCCTCATTCCCATGCCAACTGCACTTTTGTGCTAATTGAACTTTTAGTTCTTTTGAGTCCTCAATCTGCCTTTCTTTCTGAATTTTATTCAGGCTCCTCTATCCATAGTGTCCTTTTGTGTGAGAGAAGAATTGGTTTTTCATCTCACGGACGGAGAGGAACTTTGGCAATTTTGAGATTCATGCTTTTTAAGCTTTGCTTTGATATGTATTGTTTCTTTTTAAGGAGTTTTGACTCTTGATAGCTTTTAACTTTTCTAAAATCCTGGCATGGGATCATTTATATATGATATACCGTTTACCCTGATTCCTTTCCACTGGTCTTTTGCTGTCACCCCCTTGGACATTTAAGATGTGAAATGGATGGAGCCTCGAAATAGTATTCCAGACCCTTTTTACTTATGAGTTATTTACAAGGGTTAAGTAGGACTTTAATGACTGCATGGCCAGTTAGGATCACTGCTACTAGAAGACATCCTATACTTTAAAAGAACAGCCTTTTGCTCAAGATTTCAGTTAGTTAAGAACCCTGATGTTTCCATTGCAACCAAAATCCTGCCTCTTTATTCAAACCAAAAGAAATAGCATTAAACTAAAAGAAAAACAACATGCAAGCAACAAATCAAAAGAAAAAAAGCTTCAAATCACTAAATAAAGGGAAGAGCATCAAGCATTAAAGAAAATAAATCAATTTATTTATGTACAAAAGCAAGAAGAAAGAAAATAAGTGTGCCTGCCCTAAAAATATTTAAGTTCAGCGAGTTAAAGGGCTAGGCTGGAGTGTAGGCCAAAACCTATCCATGGTCTAAGTGTGCCATTTTTGAAATTGAAAGCATGTCTATTAATCTTCCACTCTCCTTTTCAGCCTGAGGTAGTTGAAGGAGATCAGGTTGAGTGTCAATTCTAGAACTGTCCTTTCTTGAGGTATGATGTCTTGGCTTAAGCTCAGTCAGATAATTTCCTAGGACAGAATAAGCAAATTCATTATCCTCTCCTAGCCCAGTAACATTGTGCTTCATGTAGGGCTCTCTTAAAATCTTAATCAGGTTTGGGCTCCCCTTTTGAGGTAGCCACAAGTGTGACCAATCAGAAGCAAAGTACCCATATAGTCGTGCTGACCAATCTCGATTCAAGATTAATCCATAGCCATCAGGTATGTCTGCTACTAGAATATCAAGGTATTGACATATCTTTTTATTCGCAGACAATCAAATCAAAATATTCTTCATCTCCCCCACTACCTTGACACTAGTCTTGTCTAGTTGAGTGACGTCCCAATCAGTAGGTTTTGGTTTCCCATTAATTCTTTTGCAGATTGCAAGAGGCATAACATTCACCGATGATCTAGAGTCCACCAGACAATTATGCACCTTATGGTTCAAAATTTCCAGAGTTAAAAGGAAAGGTGGGGTGCTAGTTTTCCTTTCCCCAGTTGATTCGACCTTTTCTTCCACAGGTTGATTTTCGGTGGGTATGTCCTCTTTAACTTCCTTAACTTTTTTAGCGCTTCCTTCCTCAACATCTTCCACAGGTTTGATAATCTCATTGCTCGGTTCTGCCTCCTAGTTGAGGGTAGTGGCTTCAGGTGTTTTGTCTTCAACATTCACTTCTACCTGTCTCTTGACATTCTCCTGCAATTTTTTAATCTTCAAAATTATTGCATTGTCCTTAATTGTTAGGTTCTTATATTTTGTTGATGTAGGTGTGTATTGAGATTTGAGAGCGTTCTCTTCAGTGTCAAACAACGAGACACCATCCCATGAAAACATGGTGTCATTATCTTGTTTCTCCATATTCTGGTTTTTCTTTTCCTCTTTACCATTGTCCGTAGTCAATTTAGAATCTAGCAGCTGATTCATAACCAATGTCATCGAATTCAACCATTGAGCGCACTTCTTTTCCGAATGAGGTTGTTGGTGAAAAGTGTAGAAATTGTCTCCTCCCACTTCTGTTATGTTTATTGAGGCTAAATTTGGGGGAGAGATTTTCAATTGGTTGTTATCCTCCCTTTTCTGGTAGTGAGGTTTACAAGTTTTCTGAACTTCCTTTTCTCTCTCCAGATCTATTATTCGGTTAGATAGCTTTTGAAGCATTGTCATCATTCCCTGATAATCATGTGATTGTTCATCTTTAGGTTTAGACGGCAATAAAGCTCTTCTATTTGTAGTTTTCTCTCCAAGTAAATCAGGATAATCTTCTACACTTTCCCTTTCAGCCTCTACCCTTTCTACCTCTTCATAAGTCTCTACCAATGTAGGTTTGGATTTCATCTTGGAAAACATGGCCAGCTCAGGTCCTAGGGCTGAGGTATAATATTCAATTAAGACCTTGTCAGAGGGTCTGTCATCTTCATAAAAGTTCTTTAGGTATGTTGAAAATATTTGAGTGAAAGTATGTACCTTCTCATTCTTCTCTTTTCTTAAAAAAACAAGACCTTTCATCAGTGAGGCATGTGTCTTTTGGGCTGAATACTTACTTCTGAAAGTCCTTTCCAAGGTGTCCCAATCAGGAATGGAGTTTGTAGGAAAACGGAAATACCAGGACGCTACTGCTCCCTTAAGGGTGTGAGGGAACAATCTACAGACAACATCTTCGTACTCCCCAGCCCTTAACCCTTCTACCGCCAAATAGAAACTTTGTAAGTGGTCATCTACAGCAATCCTTTCCTCAGGGTCAAACCTAGGCAGCAGCTTATCAAAAGCTTGAGGTAGGTTATGCAATGGAGGTGTGAGGTTCAAAGGGGATCTAGCTCTCCAAGTAGGTAATGGGTTGGGCTGATTCACAATTACACCAGCCATGAGCACAGGTAAAGGAACAAAGTCTGAGTAAAGAGCAACGCAGGGTGAGAACAGGCTTTCTTACTTCAAAGGTATAACCGAAACCTGTTAGTACTTGGGTCGGGTTACAAGCTTCAAAACATCTATTGGTGGGGTAATCTTGGGAAAAATAAGTTTCCACGGCCAGCCATGCACTGGCGGCCCTCATTCTAGAACCAGAACTGTTGAGGCTTGGAAATTTGCAGGCAACAATAGAAAGGGATTCTCCCCATTCAACGTTCCCAACTAGCCCGTGACTGTTTGGTGTAGGGAATCCGTCCGTTTTGCGGTCCGGCTACCATAGTTCAAGTAACAAAAACAAAAGGTTTTATCGGTTGCGGCCCGGTCCACCATGTATATTTTTGTATTTTTTGACTTAAGTATGATATGCAAGTGCCTATTTAACATGCAGATTGACGTAGAATATGAGGAGCGGTCACAATGTGATGCACAGGTTCTT
>LPNX010022884.1:7427-28581 GCA_001517045.1 Pseudotsuga menziesii
TTCCCCTTTTCAGATCCACTTGACCAACGCTGGTCTTTTCAGTTCCCCTTGTAGTTTTAGATCCTCCACCTCAACTTCTTTAATGGATTTCTATGATCGGGCAGATACTAATTCTTTGTTAGTGAAATGGAAGAGCAGGCTTCCTGGGAACAATACATAATATGTGTGCGCAAGCTCTTCGGTAGAGGAGGGAAAATGACGACTCTCACTCTCTGCCTGTCAACATTGGCAACCGAATCTGGAGAAATTCCATAACTTGAGATTTCGATAAACACCCAAAGGGGTAAATTCATAATGAAGTATTCCAGACATGAATGGGTAAATTCATAATAAAGTATTCCAGACATGAATGTATAAATTCAGCACCATCGACTTTGTACGAAAGTTTGAAGATTTTACTTTCAGTAGACTTATTTCCAAAACACAGAAATCATAGGATGTAATATCATTCATAGGAGAGCCAATAACTTATGAGGCGATTTCATGAAGGTATAAATTCAACACCATCAACTTTGTACCAAAGTTTGAAGATTTTACTTTGAATAGACTTATTTCCAAAACACAGAATGATAGAATGTAATATCATTCATAGGAGAGCCAATAACTTAGGCGATAAAAAGTGGGTAGGATTATAGATACAAAGTTACCTATTTATATTTCCATAATTACTTAGTTATCGACTAAAAAATGAAAATTCTCAAATCAACGTACCTTTTTCATAAATGCAATAATTTTTTTTCTCAAATCATCATAAATGCAATAAAACTGGTAATGTTTACATTAAGAGGGCTATCAAATATTTGCAATGTACTTACTAAAAAAATATTTTTTCCATACCATTCACAATTAACAGTGAAATGGTCTTGAGTGAACTATTTGCTTCATCAATTCATTAATCATATGTCTCATAATGTTGCTTGACAAAATCTCTATGAAATCGTCTATTTCTATGTTCATGTACTTCTAATAATATTGAAAATATGGAATAGTTCAAAGATATAATTATGTGAATACCTAAATGATTTTGACTTAAAGTTATTACATGAGCAACTAATTCAAAAACCATGCAGCTATCATTGTTAAGTTGAGTTGTTCATAACCTAAATCCCTACAAAATCAACAAAATTTAATTCAACATTATTTTAATGTATTTGTTGTAAATAGAGTTTTTGAAATAAATATGTTATCCTACTTATGTAGATGTACTTTCCATGAGTATGCTACATCCCATTTCCATCAACTTAACTTGGAATCATCTAATGGGAGTAAAGCATTACTCCTTGTTGTATTTTGCACAGATTGAAATGCTAAATTTGCTTAAATTGAGACTTTTTAAGTCAAGATAAATAGAGTGATAAGGTATGGAGATGAATGCCTAAATGATTATAGCTTCGCGAAGCTTCTTGTCATGGTGTTTCATTTAAGGAAGAAATGTAACAATCTCAGATTGCAAAAGTGGAATCCTAGTGACATCAACAAGAATCACATATGTTTTTCGTTTTTTTTATTTTTCATAATTAAAACGAGAGAAACACACTCACAACAATTCAAACATATAAGAAATTGCTAGAGAATATACTTTCATTTTCCTATATCTCATAATTAAAATGAGGAAATTATTTAATTATATTATCGTAACTAGTGCTCTCTTTAATACAAATAACTTAGAATGTATATACTTTATATGTAGATTATTCATTTATATTATCTTAACTAGTGATCTCTATTTAATAGAAATAATATTGTATATGATCGTAACTAGTCCTCTCTCTTTAATACAAATAATTTAGAATGTATATATTTTATATGCACAATATTCATTTTTATTATCTTAACTAGTGATCTCCATTCAATAGAAATAATATTGTATATGTTGGATTGGACTTAGTCATGGTTTTGATTTTTCAAGTTTCAATTTAGTTACTAACTAACTAACATGTTTGTATTAACCTTGTAAGGTTCAAATGGTTTCAATAAGCTCTTTTAACTATTCATAATTGCAAGGACTAAGCAACCATGCTTCTAATTAATCTTGTTTATATGCTATGTGTTAGTTTTTCTTTAAAGCTAACTAGTTTATGTAGGATCTTTACCTGAAAGAATAACAAGTGCATCAAGATGCATAAGATATAAAATATACATGAGACACAAAGATTGTCACCGGGGAAACCATAAAGGAGAAAAACCCACAAACTTCCTCAGCATAGTAACATGATCATAAGAAGTATTCGGCTATGTGTATCTCCTCCGCATCTCTCTCTCTCTCTCATGTGAACTTGAGAGTGTGAGGTGTGTATAAACCATCCTGGATCCAAATCCTAGGCTCTATCAAGCGCTGAGAGGGATCAAATCTCCCGAGGTGCAAACCTCCTTGAGTGCAATAGCTGAGAAGAGGTTTGCACCTTGGGAGAGTTGATCCCACTCGGCGCTTGATAGAGCCTATGATTTGGATCTAGGCTGGTTCTAGTTGTGGGCGGTGACACAAAAATAGAGTTTGATCAGCATTGAAAGGAATAAGTAAAGTTGAAAACATAGATACAATTCTCAATGAAATAAAACAAATGAAAAAATGGTACATCGTGATGAATCCTGAGCCGATGCCTGAAGACTTGTGTAACCAAATCGGATAGGGAGAAAACAATGTATGTGCTTGCTAGGTTAATAATGCTTTCATTGTGACCACATAGTAGAATAATTGGTTTCATATTACACCATAATAGTCCAATGGACACTGTAGCACAGAGAATAATGAGAATTCTTCTTTGTTCTTTGGAGTGTGAGACCGAGAACAAACCATCGTTTTGCTTCGAATGCCTCGACTCATATGGGCTCCATTCCCATGGCCAGCCCAAATATGACAGAATAGCCTCTTATATTGGCAAAACCATGGAAAGCTAGCCTCCCGCTAGCTCCAATTAAGTTAAAAAAATATATATACACAACCTTTTTAGGTAAAATTATAATTAAATTGAAGCATATCTTAATTTTGTTTCATTATGATTTACGGATAGATGGTACAATGCTCACTGGAAAAACAATCTTGGGAAATGAAGGCATTGATTAGTGTTTGAAATAATATATCTGTTGAAATTTTATAAAAAAAAATAAGAGTAGTTTATTTTTTACTTTCTTTATTTTTAATTGAAATTTGGTAAAAATAAATTTAACAAAACTCCTTGAGTGCAATTTACCATGGGTTGTTTAGGAGGCATTGCACATGGTTTTAAAACCACATGCAAGGCCAACACATTTTTGCTCATAATTACACTCGAAGTCAAATTTTCCATTGATATTACATGTGCCAAGGAAATATATCAATGTAAGCTTAGTATCTTTAGTTTTTGTAGTGAAATAACACGAGTTAAATACCTAGATACAACTAGCAATCACAATCTCTGAAGTAGATAACATGAGGATTCGCCTACCAATCATTCTCAAGAGTGAAATGTGCAATTGATTTTTTCAATGTGTGTGTAGGATTTATAGGGATTAGAGGAATAAGAGGGATCAAATCGACTCGAATTAGAGAGATTCCCCTACTAATCATTTTCAAGAGTGAAATGTGTTTAATTAATTTTTTTCAATGTCTGTGTAGGAATTAGAGGATTAAGAGGGATTCACCTTGGTGCAATGTCTACTTTTCATTTTCATAGTTCCATAATTTAAAAATCCATATTTAAAATGTTGCAATACATGGTTTTTATTGTACATGGTTTAAGAGGTTTAAGAGGGCCTTGTAAATGGTTTTAAAACCATGTGCAAGGCCTCCTAAACAACCCATGGTTTTATTGTATATGGTTTATGAGGCATTGCACATGGTTTTAAAACAATGTGCAATGCCAACATTTTTTTGCAGATAATTAAATTTTTTGTTTATTATTATTTTGTTAGGTAAAAATCATCCTCTCTCCATTATGTTTTTACCATTCTCAGTATATAACTCTGTCAAAATAACATTGTGTTTTTATTGTACAATTATTTTTAACACTTTTAAATAGTATCTTAATTTTTTGTATTTCTCTTTTAATTACATTCAAAAATTTAAAAAATGCGTCAATAACTAAATTTTTTCTTTATCTTTAATTCATTTAAAAATAAAATATAAATATAGATTTAAAATAAAGTAAAAATATGTGTCTTTAGACATGAACTTGTGAAATAATATTTAGATGAACATTTTTCAATTACATTTAAAAATTAAAACAATAAATGTCTTTCAACATGAGTTTATGAAATAATATTTAGATGAATATTTTAATGATACATAATCCAATAAAATTACAACTGTGTTTTATTGGTGCCTAATCCAATAAAATTACAACTATGTGTTTTATTGGTGCATAATGTAACCTTACAAAAGACCTTTGGTTCCGGTCCCAGTTGAATATATTGACGTTATAGTCGGCGCCAAAAGTCTAGCTGAGATATGATACGCTCCTTGAAGCTCTTTGCAACCATGTTGCTCCCCATAGTAGTTCATCCTGCAACCAATTAAATGCCATGCAATGAGGATCATATCATCCACTATTACTTAATTATATATTGTTCATAAATATGTAGCATTAGTGTGAATACATCATTTTTTCTTGTATATTTTAATAATGATTAATTGTTTATTGTTTTATGTTTATTTTATTATAATGTGATGGCTATGGGTTATTGAAATTAATACTACTTGATAAACCTTAACAAACAAACGGGGTTGGAATTTCATTTCATCTCTACTTTTTAAACTAAATTTTTTTGACTTTTTGAGTTTTTATCTCTTTAGTCAAAAAAAAGTTTTATTAAAAAAGTTACCCTTCAACCATGAAGATAGAATTCTTTCATTAATAAATTTTGTTAAAGAATAAATTAGTTTTTATTATATACTTACAAAAATTTAACAAAATTATTTACCAAAAATAACATAAACCAATAATTGACACCCATCAACATTATGCAATATACATCCACCAACATCCATATTGCTTGCAAATAAAATTGGGTTTGGGAAACCCAACCTCTAGACAAAACTAACAAAAAAATTAATGACAGCTTATAAAAATAACTAAACCTCAAAAATAAGTTTTTACGGAGTGACTAGCAAAACGTCCTCAAATTCCAACACTACTTATCATAAATTTCTATGAAAAGCTTGATTAATTTTTCGACTAATGTAACTCCAAATAGTTGTCCACCTTTTGGAGTTTCCAGAATCTTTTCCAATCTATGATGTTTGATACCTTATCATCTCCACATCATTTTCACGCTATTTGTTGTGGGAATTTTACTGGAAAATGGAGAGCTTGAAGTGAATTGGGAGAAGCTTCATTACAATTTCCATAAGTTTCATTACAATGTTTTAATGTTTGTATTGAGAATAATTAAATAAATACAAAAAATGTTTATATATATATATATATATATATATATATATATATGATCTGATTTCCTAAATATATAGTAAAATTAATTTGACCATCTAGATTTAAAAAGAAGAATCTATGTTGGCAGATATCAATATAAACAATTATTTATTAATATCAATATCAGTACCAGTAACTCTTGAGACAATTATTTATGGACGATTTGGAAAACCTATCATCAATAAAAATAACCCTAGACTTCAAAAATATAAAAATACAGACTGATTAATGCATTAATAAAAAAATTGGTAGCATACAACTATTTCGAAAACCTAGCATTAATAAAAAAAACCTAAATTTAAAGAATCCAAAAATCCAAAAAAATCCGCTAATTAGTGAATTCTAATTAATGTGGACATGCTACTACTGGTTGGATCTTAAGATACAACATGTTGCAACAGCATTAAACTTAATGCCCAAAACTTTGATTAATTCTTTAATATTATTGTGAAGGAAAAGATGGTTTACCAATCAACCACGTGTTAAAAGTTAGAGAACAATCACATGTCTAAACAAAAAAAGCCGTCTATCAGTTAGGGAAAATACTTCAGAAACAGAGATACCTACTAACTACAGAGTGAAGACATTTATTCAAGTGAAGAAAAATACAGAGTGAAGACATTTATTTAATTTCTATGCCATGTCCATTCTTGAGGGAGGATTTTCCCTATGAGGTTTTGCTTCTTTCCTCATTTTACATGGACACCAAAAATTTGTAAAGGGTGACCTTAGACTTTGTTGCTGGGCCCTAATCTGTTTTTATTTTTCACATAATTTGAGATTAAGGGGGTGTGTTATAATATTAAACCCATCTAGAGTTTAGAATTAATCATTATTTGATTTTCCTATGTTCTTAGACCTTGTTATTTACCCCTAGTCAGTTTCCTAGTGCTAGTCCTCATTATCTTTATTATCCGGACTATCTAATTGTTATCCTAGCCTTCATTATCCCTCCATGCATGAATATTTGGACCCAATGCAACTATTCTCCTTAATTTTAGGGATCATGAGCACCTTCCTTAAATCATGCAACTTTGTATTACTCACAGGAAGTTATGACATCAGTTCTTAACCAGTTAACTGATTTATGCGTGCTCCTTGAACGTCACTGCTATTTTTGGAACTAAAACTCTCTAATGCGCCCTACGTACCTACCTACCATTAATTAACTACCATTAACTGATCTTATCAGGTGTTACAACCAGTTCTATGTCTAGTGGGTAGTTTAAGTCTATCTAAGCCTGCCACATGTGTGGAGTTCAACTGCCTCTTTAAGCTCTTGAATTTTCCCCTTGATGTTGTAATATATATTTACACATAATGACGAATTATATAGCATGGAATATTTTTCCTATTGTTCTTCAATTGATTGTGTCACAACACATTATTCTTCTCTATTTTTTCTTGTACAATGTATGTGAAGATTATTTCTATCCCAAGATCTGTTTGTCAAAATATAATACAAGATACCACAAAATTCATTGTTTCTCAATTAATTCACAGAGAGAAAAAATATTTATGATGGTTGTGGTCTTTCATCTTGCAAAGGGGACCACTTAAATTGACCGATTTCAAATGCCCAAGGCAATTGGGTTTGACATATCTCACAAGGTTACTATTCCAAAATCCATGCGGTAACAAAGCATGATTCCAAACTAAAAATGAAGAAGATACATGCCATCAGTCATAGTTCATTTGAAATGTTTTCAATTTGAAAAACCATTAATCAGATCCCATTCCAAGACAAATGAAAATGTACTATCGAAATGGTGCAAATAAATTTGCGATGGGTCAAAGGAATTATTTTGCTCAATAACATTAGATGCTAATTTCTACTTGCAACAATAGTTTCCTAGGTTCATAATGATAGGTAGATTAACTGTATCAAGTGACATAATCCCAAGCCCGACAATTTGAGTCTAGGTTGCTAGTTTTCTATTGCTTCATTGTTTTTCCTATTAGTCTATTTTTTTCATAGATTTCTATATATACCAAAGAAATGAACTAAGAATTGAAAAAATACAAATCCATGCATTTGAGAGTTCTATGTTATTTACATGGTTTTAAAATATCATATCAAACTTTAAAACTTGAAATATGCCATCATTTTCATTAATATTCCTATAATAAATAGAAATTGATGCAACCAACAAATGGCACCATGCAATGGTTCTTATGCACTTATTATGAGAAAACAAACTTGGCTTTAGCACCACATTTTCATGCAAATGCTAATCACGGCAATCCAAGAGCATTTGTAACTTAGCAAGACTAAGGACAATTACAAACGACACAATTTTCCAAAGCAAATAACCATTAACCATATGTCTTTTGTCACTCTACTATCATTTGGAAACAATATTGTAATTACAACATCATAAATCTTTGTTTTTGCACATGTACACTTTCAATTAAGCTTTAACTTTCTAGCAACAATATTTGGTTTGCAGAATTTACATTTAATTTTATTATGTTCATATTGCTACCTACAATGCAGGATCAAATCCATTAGTTACATTCTTGCAGCAGATACTTTTATTGTTCTCATTTTTCTCCTTACTTTGGCCATACTCTACATACAATGTGCAAGTGGAGGGACAAATGCTTGGAAAAACTCCTACAATGGTGGGAATCCTAACATCAATTGTTCCTTTTTGTTATACGCGGCTATCCAAATTTCTCTAAGAATGAACAATTTTCCTTTACATTTGTAGAAGCAAAAAAATAAGACATTTTCTACTAGTGTCAAAAAAACATCTATGAACCCATAGTCTACAACAGAAGACTATATTTGAAACTCATTTTTCGTTTAAGCTATAGTTTTTTGTTTGTTTTTTGTTTCCTCTATGAGAAAACATACACAAATAGATCTACACAATGTATACTATTCAAATATATGTTTCTTGCATATATTAAATAACTTTCTTGATAGTATTGATACCTGTCATTAATTTTTTTGTTGCACACTTATGTATATTTGATGAAATTCAAAAAGAAAAGACAATTTTTCCTTCATATCAATGATCTTGTGCAATTCATACAACAAACTATGTTATACACTTTAATAATGGGCTTGTTATGTTGCCATCGTCATTTATTTTTGTAATGTGATTAATGAGAGCTTATGTCAAAAATACATCTTTAGCAACATGCTATTCCTTAGTCAGTAATTGTTGTAATTGTTGGGGCACTTGCAATATTGGTTGTTTTCAATCATGGCATAATTGACACATACCTCAAAGAAACAGTTCATTTATGTACAATCACTCTCCTATATTAAATTCCTTACATGCAAATTTTAACAATATTGCATATTCAAAGTTCTGATTTTCAAGTTGTTATGGTTAACATCCTAGACATTGTCATTGATCTAAGACCAAATAGAGAGAATGCATAGAAAACGACAATTTGTGTTGCAACATTTCCAGACAAGCAAAGCTTTTTGTTGAGGTATATGCTTTGTTTTTTTCTCCTTTTGCATCTTGATTACTCCATATGTTCTCAATACAAGAAATATTTTCTTGACCCTACTTCTTTTCAATTGATAATTAATTGATACAAAAAGGATTGCTATTCAACATATTTCTAGGTTTGAAAATCTCATTTAAGTGATTAAAAGACCTATGGTATATTTTTTTCATGCAAAACTTATGCAAAAATTATACCTGATAGCAATAGCTTCAAATTTTCATTACCTTCCTTTGTAATAGCAATGATGGGGACATTCCCACCGCGTGGCTCTTGTTAATATGCATGATTGGAGCATATATCTATTTTTCTTAATAATTAAATGCATTTTATTGAGATGCTCAAGCGTAGTCCTTTGGAATTTTCTATGACATATTAGTTAATAATTTACCTTCACCACAAGAAGTGGTATGTATGTATAAAAAATACAACATTGGTTCAATATGAATGTATGACACATATGAGATAGTAATCTAGGCCTGTGCAAATTTCTCCATGGAAATTGTTGTGAAAGTCCACAACCAGGATATGTAGATGTTCTCTAGTAGTGCAGAGGTTGTGACTAAATGGATCAACACCAACATCAAGCCACACTATCTTGTAGTAGATAGAAAACACACTTATATAGGAAACAAGATTTTTTCTCAATAATGGGATGAGGGAAAGGGCCAAAGGTGAGGTTTGATGGTTGTCTTGACAGAAGTCCATGTTCGAATCCCTGTGGGTTGAGGAAAAGCATAGTTCATCCTTAAAGGCATTGTATGACTGCAATGGTGACCACACTCTTAGTGGAAGTCCTGCCCAACAATAAGGCTGGCCTCGAACTGAGAGGTTTATCTGTAGGTGGCGGACTTAACAATGCTTTCTGGGTGTTTTGGAGAGTTCCTCTTGCTTAGGAAAAAAAAGAATGTGTTCTTTCTCTTACCCATTGTGTAGAATCTCCATAACACATTTTATATAGAGAATTTGCAATACAAATCAAGTGCTTTTTTATTATATTATCATGTCTTCTAATTAATATATATAGATCCTAATTAATAATTATTCAAGTACTTAATATTTACCTAGTTGTGATCCATGTTTATATGCTTTGAAAACAATACCCTCCGAGTGGTTTCAAACGATAATCCAATAATGTAATTCTTAGACCGCTTGAATAAATCATTACACAACTAATATAGAGGATTAAAAGAGAAAGATAATGATTCCTAATAGGGAATACCTTTCCCTTGGACCTTCCATGCCATCATCCTAATAGCTCCATTCATCACTCTCCTTTATGATTCATTATGTCGACTTCTTATTTGGATTTGTAATTGTGTTGCCCTCTCTTGTTTAAGTTGGTTGAATCTTATTCAAACACAATTCATATTGAACCCAACTTAGCCTAAATTTAAACCGTGGAAAATTTTTATGATGTTAAGAAAGCAATAATAAAACTTCAATAGATGAAACTCAGATGCCTTAGGTTTTCATATTATGTATCAAATTTAGTTAAAATCTTAATTTATGTGTACATAAATATTAACATATTGAAATAATCAAACTTCCCTTGAAATCATAATTTAATATTTTAGAAGATTTATAAGTAAAAATATTAATATTTTAAAAAATTTATAAGTAAAAAACATGTTATATCAAATTTAAAAGTCAAAACTTCTCATTTCTTTAAGTAAAAAATGCAACAGTTAACCTAAAATGTTATGATGGCAAGACAATAATAACAATATTCAATAGATCCAACTTAGATCATAAAGCTTTGCGTATTGGATTCTATGCAACATTAATGGAAATTTTTACCTATCAAGTGAAATAGTTTGGTGTATAATAAACAACCTAAGGAACATCACTATTACAGTTTAACAAACTTAAGGTTATGATAACAAACCTAAGATTATGACGTTAATATTATAACCTAGGTAAGGAGGAACAAAATGCTTTAAAATAATCACCTCACCTTTGCTTGTGGATGTGCTTTATAGATTTGCATGACGAGCATAGTGATCAACATGACAGAGTCGATACGGACTGCATATGGAAACCACACTAGAAAACTAGATAACGGGTTTACTATATATATAGAAAGACTAGGATGGTTAAGATGTACATTTAATATGTCTAAGATTTACCTTTAATGATCAACATGGTCAGAAATTAATAGTTTCACATATTTCTCCTTTTCACATATCTATCGTGAATTTAATCATGAGGCTGATTAATTTTCAAAGAAGGCTATAGGCGCAATGGGTGGTCAAGTTTTTTTCGAGGAATATATAGAAGGTGTGAAGATTGATTGAAGGTTCAATATTAATCTTTTAAAATAGTTTTTTTTGAAGTAGTTTATGATGATTGGTTGTAGTATAGATGTATGCTATCTAGATGTTGTTTGGGTTGTTATCTAGTTTGAAGAGTTCTCTTTTGAACTCAGAAAAGATAGTTTTGTGAATTGATAAGAGGATAAGATTAACGAGTTGTCTAAAGAGAGGACTTTTTGACCTATGTTTCTGACTGGTTTTTACCAGTTTTTTGTCATGAATCTTCATGGAATTTTCAAAACGTTCAAAAATATTGCTAGATCTTACAGATCGTGAGGTGTTGGGGGTTTTCCTATCACCCGATTTCATTTATGAGCTTAAAATCGTTCAACAAACAACACAAATTACAGATTTTATAAATTAAATTCATCGGATTCTGACCAAAAATCAGCCTGAAAAGTCAAAAAGTCCCCTCGTTAGACAGCTCCTAAGATTAGTATTTAGAGAGTACGAACGGTCATAGATATATTTGCTTATATATGATATGTAGGAGATTTCTAATTCAACTTTGATTATATTTAATAACAAATTACTTTTTTTTCGTATTGAAAAAATAAGTAATCTAGTTGTACGACAAACACCAATAAACTAAAAATAATAAAACACAAAACACTAAATACAAACGTGAGTGCTTTCCATGACACCCTAACCTAACTAACACTTGGAAAATAAATTTTGGCATTGTCATATAGTGTTTTCCTTTTCCTTGTCCAACTTAGCCTGGATTTTTCTATAAGAAAAACCTATAGAACAATTTGTGATAATAGTTAACCAAGCCAAGTTACTGTCGCCAACTTAAACTTGCTTCAACAACCTCACTAGGTGGGGCTCACACACAAAGCACTAAAAACACATGGGAGGAGATATATAGGGATGGGTTTAAGGTGAAAGGTATGATAGAGCTGGGGCACTATGGAAATGGAATAAATGCATTTGGGAGCTTTAATTAAGTATAATTAGACCTTGCCTTGATATTGTGTAGTTTGTTGTAGATTGGGCCACTTATGGCTCAATCTGTGGTTTATTTTGAAGGTGGAATATATATAAGGACTTGTCCTTGAAGTGTAGTTAGTCTAGCCATGTTTGTAACAAATCAGTGAAAAAATGACTTGTCTAGTGTTATTTGTATTTTTCCCTATTGCTTATATTGGTCAAGAAGTTATTGAAGAAAGTAATATGTATGGATACTGACTTAAAATTTGTTGGTGTTGTTATGTGGGTTGATACTCATAAATTGAAATTTGATAATAACTCAACTATCTAAATCTATTCATCACAATGCATCACAATTTTTTTGTTATTCATGATACTAAAATCTAAATAAAATTTACAATGAATCCATTTTGTATATAAATACAAGTGCTAACTATTATAAGTGCTAGCTATTATATATAATATAAACTAGGTTATTTGTAAAATCCCATTAGTTATAAGTACGCTAATATGAAAAGGAGGATGTGTGTAAAATCCTAGGAGCTATAAGTGTCATGGTTAGGCTTCTGTATAGAGAGAGTTGGTTGGCAATTTGGGGGTTAGTTCCACTAATAAGAGTATTATCATTTCTGTGTAAAAAGACAAATGTTAGAGTTCTTATTGACATCAACAAACAAATCATTAGATATTATTTCATTTTGCAGGTTTCATTTCAAGTGCAAGTAGCAAATCATTAGATATGATTTCATTTTGCAAGTTTCATTTCAAGTGCAAGTGCCAGAAATAAAGGTAAAGGGGGGTGACATGAGGGTTTTTGGTCGATTGAGGTGTGTTCTAAAAGCTGGGCATCAAGCCAATTAAAGAAATAAAAAAATCACCAAATCACAAATAGATAATTATAATCATTTGGAAATAACTAACCGATTAGTACCCATTTCCTTTGTCTCCCTTTTATATACATAAATTTGGTACCCATTTCTATGGTCATCCTTTGACATATAGAAATTGAAGCAAAGATGATGAATAATGTCATCATAGTATCCATCGGTATCAAGGATAATTGACTTGATGGTTAGGCCTTTTAACAAAGACGAGGATGAGGACTTATGATGGGTGGTGTAAATAGAGAAATGCTAAATATTTTTTAGCATTAGTCCAACAACATATTTCACCATTTTCTCTTGCATTGCTCCTCTAACCAAGGTCGTAAAAAACTTCACCATTTAATGAAATATTGTTTCTGAAAACTTTTGCCACTGATTCCATAATAATACTTTAGAATCAATAACAATTTAAATAAATAAAATTTAATGAAATATTTAATAAACAAAATTACAAACTACTTTAAAAAGTTACACTATCACAAAACATATAAAAAAAAACTTAGTCTTAATAACAACTCCTAGTAATTACACCGAAGGTGTTATTAAGGGGATCGTGCTCCTTCGGCTTTAGTTGTCTGTTGACAGACACTATGAGGAATCTCTCCGTGTTGATTTTTTTTCATCGTCTAAATCATCAGCTGTCGACAACTTATGAAGCCTATGCCTATGAAGCCTATAAAGAGCCTTTTCATCGTCTGTCAATAGCCTATGAATCCTATGAAGAGCCTCCATGCCTATGAAGCCTATAAAGAGCCTTTTCATCGTCTTTCGATAGCCTCTGAAGCCTATGAAGAGCCTACCCGTGTTGATTTTTCATTGTATGTGGACAACCTATGAGGAGCCTCCTCATGTTGATTTTTCATTTAAGTCCAAGGTTGTTCAACTTTGGTGCACCTAACTCAACTTTAGCCAGATATTACTTTTGGTTAGAAGTAAGACAACTGTAGCGCCCTTCGCATGCCAAGAATATAAATGTGATACCCTAGGGATCACACCAGCATTTGAAATTCATCATCGTTACTGTTATTAGAATTTCTCTCTGTGTGCAGTGAGATAGAGAGATTTGAAGAATTAGATGAAGGATGGTCATGTCTCCAAGCCTCTCCTATAGTCTCTCAATGGTGGCAGCCGTAGGAGAATTTACATGGCGGTTGCAATCATGGTGGAAATTACCTACACTTTTGGTGTCATAACCTCCCCTTTTCTATCACACCTAGCCGGCAACAACATCCACGAACCCGTGCAGGCCCCGCCCGTGAAGACGGCGGAAGTTTTACCCCTGCCCGTCCAACGATCGACTGATATTTAAACAAAATTTTCCATGTCTATTGTATTTAAAAGTAGAGTGTTTACCTTTTCATCATATTGTCCATGCTTTCTGATCAAATTTTGAATTGGCATCTTACCATGGGTGTGATCGCAGGCTTCATCCTATGCTACCCATTCAAAAAATCATGGACAATATACTTGTTTGCAAGAAATGGGAACGATGGTTTCGTGGGTTCACACAATAAGGGGCCACAACTGGGCTGCACATGAACAAAGCGACTGCCCTGCGACTCTTATGCCCTTGTTTCAACTTTCTCTTCAATGCGACTCTTATGCACTTGTTGCAACTTTCTCTCCATGATTGAGACAGATTGCAGCCTTAGTGGCCTAAAAGGGATACATGGTTGGGTGTTAATACTGGGATCTATGTTGGTGGATCAAATTTATGGTCTGGACCTTAGCCAAACATAAAGGACAATTTGCATATGACCTTAGCCAAACATCAATGCAGTTCATATGGAATGCAGGGCTGCATTTGGGAAGAAGCTTGAGAGCCTCATTCTGTTGAAACTCAACCAGACAAACTGCACACTCCATGGTGTCTATGAGCTTCTATGCTTTAGTGACCATAGAGGAATGGATCTAATCACAGCTTCATCCGGGCCATATGATTGAGTAATTATTTGCCAGCCTTCTAGGTCTTGAAATCCTTCCAGTGAATAAGCAAATAGAACACTACAACTCATTTTATTATGAAATAAGGTTACATTATATAGGCTCTGTGAGATGTTAACAAATTCCTAAGAAATAGGATCTCAATGGATCTCAACTTACACGTATCCTAACAATCTAACATAATACTAATTTTAGAATTTCGACATTATTATTCCAACTCTTCCCCTTAATGAAGAAATGAATTCTCTACCACACCTAACTGTTTCCTACATACTTCAAAACTCATCTTTCCAAGAGGCTTGGTAAAGATGTTAGCCACATTCTCAGTGGTATTACAGTAGGTCAAGTCAATTTCCTTCTCTTGTATCTTTTCTCTTACAAAATGATGTTGAATTTCAATATGCTTGGTTCTAGCATGATAAATTGGATTGTATGCCAATTTAATACAGCTTTGATTGTCACATTTGAGAACAGTTGGATTCATTTTCTTCTTGCCAATGTCTTCAAGAATTCTCCTTAACCAAACATCTTCACAAGTAGCATTACATAGAGCTTTGTATTCAACTTCTGTTGATGATAAAGAAACAGTTGGTTGTTTCTTACTGCTCCATGATATGACCTCTGTACCTATGTTGAATGCATATCCTAAGGTTGATTTCTTGTGATGAGGATTTCCATCCCAATCTAAATCAGAGTAACCTGTCAACTCAACATCACAATTATCAGTATACATAATACCAAAATTAACAGTTCCTTTCAGATATCAAAGGACTTTCTTTGCAGCTATCCAATGGCTTTCCAGTGGTTTAGCCATGAACTGACTAAGGATGCTGACAGAGTATGCTATGTCTGGTCTGGTAGTAGTAAGATAGTTTAAACTTCCCACCAACTGGCAATACAGAATACCATATGCTGCTCTAGTTTCATCAACACTGGATAACTTGACATTCTGATCTAAAGGTGTTGACACTGCCTTACTTTCACTCATATTGAATCTTTCCAAAATCTCCCTTGTGTACTTACTTTGAGTGACCATTGTTTTGCTGCCTTCTCTCCATATTTCGAGACCCAAACAATAATGTATTTCAGCAAGATCCTTCATTTCAAATGACTGAGCTAACTAAATTTTAATATCTTCAATCAAATGAGAAGCATTGCGTGTGATAATCAAATCATCAACATATAAGGATACCAATGCAACATTTCCATTTTCATCCTTTTTGACATACAAGTTAGGATCATTTTTTCTTTTCTCAAAACCTTTCTGAGCAAAGAATGAATCAATTTTGATATACCAAGATCTAGGTGCTTGTTTTAAACCATATAAAGCTTTCTTAAGCTTATAGACAAGATCCTCTTGTCCTTTCTTGATAAATCCTTCAGGTTGAATCAAATAGACTTCTTCTTTTAAATCACCATTCATAAATGCAGATTTAACATCTAACAGATGAACTTTCCATTTGTGTTGTGTAGCTAATGCAATCATGAGTATAATTGTATTTAACTTAGCTATAGGTGCAAAAGTATCTTCATAATCAACTCCTTCCTTTTGTGAATACCCTTTTGCAACTAATATGGCCTTATATTTGTCAACACTTCCATCTGCATTAAATTTATTTTTATACAACCATTTACATCCTATGGGAACCTTGTTTTGAGGAAGTTCAGTTAATTCCCAAGTTTCATTCTTCATTATTGATTCATATTCTTCATTCATTGCATTATTCCAGTCCTTATGAGTTTTGGCTTGTTCATAAGAAGTAGGTTCTACAACATTCATTACTTGTGTCATCAAAGCATAGTCTTTATACCTGGAGGGTACCTTAATTGTTCTTGTTGACTTCCTCAGCGGTCCATCGCTATCTTCACTTTCACTTGTTCTTTTTTGAGGTGTAGGAGTGTTTGGAGTATCTATACTGCTTTCACCTTGTTGTTGTACCTGTTCCTTTTCCTGTTCATGTTCATCATCTATATCAATTTTCACATGAACATCATTGTCGTAAGGAGTATGCCAAACATCATACTTACTTACTTCTTCATCTGTAGTCTCATGAAAAATCACATCTCTACTTGCTATGAGCTTATGTGAATTAAGATCAAATAGTTTGTATGCCTTATGATCATCATAATAACCAAGAAAAGTACACTTTACAGATTTTGCATCCAGTTTTCTTCTCTCATCTTTGGGAATATGAGCAAATGCCTTTGAACCAAATATTTTTAAATAACCAACTTCAGGTTTATAACCATAAAGAACTTCAAAATGCATTTTTGAATCTAGAATCTTAGTTGGACATCTATTCTTTAAGTAAACAGCAGTGTTAATGGCCTCTGCCTAAAAACCATTAGAGATGTTTTTACGTTTTAACATGCTGCGAGCACATTCCACTAATGTCCCGTTCTTCCTTTCAGCTACACAGTTTTGCTGTGGTGTAGAAGGCACTGTGAATTGCTGAATGATCCCATTGTTTTTGCAGTAGCTTTCAAAAGCTCCTGAGGTATATTCTCCACCTTGATCACATCTCAGTATCTTGATGTATTTATCTGTCCGCTTTTCCACCATAGTTTTGAATTCTTTAAAATATTCGAATACATCACTCTTTTTCCTTATAAAATAAACCCAAGTAAATCTTGATTTGTCATCAACAAATATGAGAAAGTACCTTTGTACCACCAAGTGATAAGGTTTGCATGGGACCACATACATCACTATGTATTAATTCAAGTATATCTCTTTGTTTCTTCTGAAAATTCTTCCCTATGCTGTCTACAACTCATTTTATTATGAAATAAGGTTACATTATATAGGCTCTGTGAACTGTTAACAAATTCCTAAGAAATAGGATCTCAACTTACACGTATCCTAACAATCTAACAGAATACTAATTTTAGAATTTCGACATTATTATTCCAATTTAAGCATCGACTTGTATATTCTCTTCAAAGTCCAATACTTGTAGTAACTTACCAACAGTAAAGCGCTGCCTAGAACTACAACAATGGCTATCAGGGCACGACTGATGGTGGTGGTGGCTTAGTTGTGCTTGGTGGGTTCTTTACTTATGGCTGCATGTGGTGAAGCTCCCCATCCAAAATCATATCTACCTATTGAAATTTCCCTTGGACGGGATTGCTCCTGAGGCAAGCTCATGGCAAATTTCTTTAACAGATCTACTTCAAACTCATGGTGAATTTCTTTAACAGATCTAATTCAAACCTATAAATTTTTTGAAAATACATAGATGTAATTACAACAAAATAGGCCTCTCATCTTTATAAATTTGAGAACTTGGCTGGGCAAGGTGCATTCTACCCTCCAAGTTTGGGTGGCAGAGATTCATTAAATCTTTGGATGATATATATGTAATGGTGGATTGAATATGGACGCTAACTTAGGCACATCTAAAGCAGGCCTAATATCCAGGTCGAGGTTGTGAAGCCACAGATTGCATATCTCATCTTTATAAATTTGAGAACTTGGCTGGGCAAGGTGCATTCTACCCTCCAAGTTTGGGTGGCAGAGATTCATTAAATCTTTGGATGATATATATATGTAATGGTGGATTGAATATGGACGCTAACTTAGGCACATCTAAAGCAGGCCTAATATCCAGGTCGAGGTTGTGAAGCCACAGATTGCATATCTCATCTCAAAGTTTGCATATCTCATCTCAAAGTTGCATTGGATATTTTTGAAACTCCAAATATGCAACATCAACTTACTTGACGCACCTATCAAAGCTGAGTTTAAATGTCTCACAACCCACCCAAGTTGAAATGGGATGATCCATCAAATCAAATGTGTGTGTGATATATGCATGTAACAGTGCATTGCATTGAATATGGGTAAGTTAACTGAGGCCCATCCAAACCCAGAATAAATTCACTTTGAGGTTGTGAAGCACAACATTGCATATCGGAACGTGTAACCTCGACCTAATGGAGGTGATATAAAAGCTGGATTTAGATGCGTCTGCTGTTAATCACACAAATAACACACCCATGTTTTCCAAACATATAACCAAAACTTGTGATGGCAGATTCTAACATGTAATTGGCACATTGAAATGCAACATATCTATTATCTTCAAAAGGGAAAGGATAAAGAGAATTGCACCTCGAAACAGGAATGCAGTGCCTGATAACGCCGCTGGACTTCATCAACAATCTCCCTCTTATCTGCAATCTGAATGCCATGTCTTCTTCTTCTGGAGAGGGCGCAAGCCTGGTAACAGAACATAATAGAAGAACAAGCAACCCTGCATAGTCAAGCAGGAGAGAACAAATGAAAAGGAGAGATCTGGAGACATATTATTGCATGAATCACATTCACAGATTGTAGATGCATCCACGACAATAAGCTTTGGAAACACAACACAAAGCTAATTTGATTCCACGACCTTTTTATAATTTGATATTTATGCTAATAGATTATATGAAGAAATAATATCTCCATATGTGACCAGTGAACATCCACATGCAAAAGGAATTCAATTTTTTATTATTTATTGAACAAAGTTTTATCCACATGTCGACCACTTTTTCATAACTTTACCTCTATGCTACAAATATTTTATATTTAGCTTTCTTCACATACAGACCTATACAAAGAGCTAACACCATTTAAAAAAATCTAAATTAATAATAAAAGAGCTAACACCATACAAACCATCCCATTCATTGCAATTACATATTTGAACCATGCGCATAGACTTATTAATAACACCATACAAACCATCCCATTCATTGCAATTACATATTTGAACCATGTGCATAGACTTATTAATAGACATTGATTCTCTTTGCTTTACTATATTTTGTGTAATATCACAAACTATAAACTATCAAACATACTTCACATCGACTATGAATGCAAGTTCTTCTATATTTTGTGTAATATCACAAACTATAAACTATCAAACATACTTCACATCGACTATGAATGCAAGTTCTTAGTTGTTATATTTACATATACTTTGAATGCAAAAATTAGCATTCAAACTAGGGGTAAGGATTTGCTTTGCTTCACTATATTTTGTGTAGTATCATCGAAGAGAAATTAAACATCCAAAGTTTGAGAAATGAAACACTGAATATAACTTCAACATGTTGCAAAAATGAGAGAAAATTATGTTTGTAGATAATATAAGTTTATGTGATGAAAGCAAGTCTAGTCAACTTGTTAAATGTTACATGAAGGCTCCAAAAAAATTAATTTCAATTTGATCATGGGACCCCATGGGCACTATGGCATGCATTTTCTAAAGGGATATCATATCTACATGTGCCTTATTTTCTAATGGAAATTTTGGTTTTTGAGGGGCAATAAGAATTTTGACTTTCTTGGTTAGGTTTGAATGTTTCCCAAGTGCCATCAAATATACAATATTCCTTAGAATTGCATGTTAAGACACTTTCATATCATTAGCGAGGGTTTTGTGAAAGGTATTGTTAACGGACGTAACTTTGAGATTTTGACCCCGTGATGGCTATGTCCATTACTTATCAATCCTATGTATATAATTCCTGATGAGATGATTGAGAAGAAAGAAAGGTGGGAGAGAGAATCCTAAAAAGGATCTCATAGGCATTTTGAATTGCAAGGTTAGATTTGAAAGTTTTGAATAAAGGAAGAAGAGGTTTCATATATCATTGACTGCATGAGATTCACAAAATTACAGCTAAGGTATTCACATTTTTTCATCTATTTAAACATATTAAAGTATATTCACATTTTTTCATCTATTTAAACATATTAAAGTATAATTTCTAAGGTAACTTTTTGAAATGAGTCATTGACAAAGAAACAAATTGTTCTAATTGCACTTAAGAGGCTCTTTATACAACCCAAGTGGGTGAGATGTTTCATGTATGTAATGTTGACATGGCACATGTAGTTTCACACACACACAAATGCTTACATGTGCTCGCACACGCACAAACATGTTGACTCCAAATTTATATTGACTACAATGTAAAACACATTTGTATAAATTTGTATATCAAATTTTAAATTCAATTTCAATCGACACATTTATATATATACAAAGAGAAAGTAAAACCTTACATTTATATATACAAAGAGAAAGTAAAACCTTGTATATGTATGCCACATGCATCTCAAGAACAACTATTCTACTTCATAATTAATTGATGACTACAACTTTTGTCTATTTATAGAATTTATGTGTCATCGTTGCAC
>LPNX010022956.1:0-10000 GCA_001517045.1 Pseudotsuga menziesii
AACATGGTTTTACCACCACCTCCAGAACATGAAGGAGAACTGCAGCATGAGCAGTACATGCAGCGACTACAACAACTAGTTGGTGATCAGCTTGCAAACATGGAGATCCCCATATCGCAGATGCCACCGCAGATGATCGTGAGACCTGATGATGATCATGTAATTGAAGTTCATATGCGCCCTCCACTGGTGGAACCACCTGATGAAGATGAGTGGCTTGCCATTAATATGCAATTCGAGGATAACGAAAATGATGGTGATGGTGGCCAAGAAAACAACGCTCAAGGCCACCAAAGCAACTGACTTTTTTTCCCACTTAATTTGGAAATCTGCATAATGATTTTCATTATTTATACATGGATTGCATTTCTTTTTTCAGTATCTTATATGTATAATTTATTGATTCTTGCATCTAGTGAATTTATCTGTACTTTGCTGCAATTTTTTAATAGTATCTTATTTCATTAATTTAGTGAGATGTTTTGTTTTAATTTAATTTAATTTTTTAATAAAAATATAATCTAAGAATTTGCTCATCTTTTAAGCCTCTTTTTATTTCATCTATTTGTATTTTCATTTTCATCTTTTCATCATATTGATATATTCATTTTCATATTTTATAGATGGCATATTTTTAATAAAATCTTATTTACTTAATTTTTAAAATTAACTTAATTTAGTTCGTTTAAATAACATTTTTGTTTTCCATCCTTTCTCTACAAAATTATAGAAAACTATATAAAGATAATGAAATAGTATTTACAATCCTCAGAATTTAAAATGCTATAATTTAATTTAAAGTTCTATACAAGAAAATGTATTGCAATGTATTGGAAGGACTATTTCTAAATATTGTTCAATTATATGGTAGAAGATAAAATTGAAGGGTTCATCACAAAAGACTATTTTACCCTAAGGGAGCTAATCTTTGAAGAACATTAGAAATGTGATAATCTTAATTCAAGTTCCAACCAATGAGACAATCCAAGGAAATGAATAGAAAGATTTTGTTTTTTCACAAAACAATGCAAAATGGATATCCTTTCTAGAGAAACAATGCTTTGTGTGTTTGATAATTACCTCCATTTCAATTGTGGCATTTGAAGACGTCAAATAGATGAAGTCCAAAATCATATGTCATGGAAGCTAGATTGGTAGATTTATGTAAGTAACAATTTGTTTTTTAGAGTAAATTTTGTAAGTAAAAACTTGTTATGTAGAATACTTTTTTTTGTGTATTGAGGCTTTTTGAGACTTCAGCTCAACATGTTGTAGATGTTGTTTAGAATAATTGTTTTTAAGTTATGTAGAATATTTTTCTTACAATGATTTTGTTTAGGAAGTTTTTTTTTGTAATTGTATGAACCGGTTATAAGAAACAATATGGGCGTTTACATTTTGGTCATGATCATGGATTTTGGTTCAAATTCTAAACATTGATACAACATGAAGATTATTGTTAGTCGAGTTCTAAAAGATTGCAGCCTAACCTCTCTTGAGGTTTGATTTTGGGTGAAATCAAGGATATGATTTTGAAACTTAATCTAGAAGATTTGTAAGTTTCCTAATTTCGATTCAATAGTTCAACTTCTAGAAGATTTTATTTATTTACTTTTGATCTAATAGTTTTAGTTTTAATTGTAAGGTCATTACCACTTCATATAATCTATGGATTCAATTGGACACTTTCACTTGTCATAAGTAAAAATAAAAATGGATTAAATTTGAATTATTTTTATGTTGCTTGTTATGTAATGATGGATATGGATTTGGAACTCACTCAATTACTCATTAAAAAATTAACTTCATAAGTAACTTTTTATAATAATAAAAAATCTAAGACTTTGTCATTAGCATCTTGTTATAACTATGGATATAGTTGTTGTAGAATAGATCAAACAACATAAATAATAGATATATTCTTCCTAATCAATGTGATTAGGGGATATGGACAATGTGGTCATCACACTACGAATGCTATGGGTTAATGCCATTGGATACCAAACATCATGGGCCGAAAAACCACAAACTCTAGAGATACATTTGACTATTTACCCCCCTCAAAGTTTTAACCAAAATCCGAATAATACAACATCCCCCATCCTTCTTCCTACCTAAATAATTGAATAAAAGAACTAAAATTTAGTAGCACATTAGTGGATTTTGAGTCACTTTATGTTGTCTATAAAATATTTTTGGTAATGTGAAGCATGCAACTAGAAAGGTTATTTTTCTCATTATGTTGGTGTAAACATATTGTTATTATTCTAAGCATTTAAAAACATGGTTTGGAGCCATAGTATGTGGAAATTAAACCCAGTAATAGATTACTTTTACTCACAACAATTATCAATTGATCATGCAAAATCACTCACAAAAGAGACTGAAAATGGAGCTGTAACACTAAACTGTATTGTGTAAGTGTACAATAGCCAACCCTGTAATAACATAGTCTGATGAATAAATAGAATACATCAAGGATTCGAATGCATGAGGAGCAATCCAAATCTAGCATAAAGCAGGCTTACTAAAAATAAGCAAATCCCCCATAGGTGTAAAAAGTTGATCTCAAATCTGTCATGGAGCTCATGAATTGGAAAAAATGCATAGGCAAGCTAAAGAGTGGTGGAATGGAAGCTCATACATGCTTTTGCATGGAGAAAAGAGAGGAGGATGTGTAGGGCAAAAAACTAGTCAACCTCACCTAGTCTAGCTTTTCCTTTTGCCTTAAAACACTGAAAAAGCAGGCAATAAAGAAGAAAAAGCAGAAGGGCGCCTAGGAGGCCAGGAATAAAGCAGAATTGATTCCTTTAGCTCGCCCATGCACTACATGAGTCAAATAAGGCAAGTTTGACCATTATGGATAGGCAAATAGCAACTTGCACAAGGTGGGACACATGAACTAGGCAAATAAGACAAAAATAATTAAATTAATGTCTAAGTGGGTAAACTATGGGTTGATTATTCTAACACCCCTCCTTAATCCTGAATTATGAGTAATATATCAAAAATATAGGGCCTAGCAACAAATCTTAGTCACCCTTTTACATACTGCATGTCCATACAACCAAGGAAAGAGGCAAAACCAACTTGGGAAAATCCTCCCTTAAACATGGACTGTAAAACAAAATTTTGGAATCTTGTCTTCACTCATGCTTCATAGCATGATCAGCAATCCCCAGCAGTGATTTGAGATTGCTGAAGGTCTTCTCACAAAATGCTTTGGTGAAGATATCAGCTACTTGTTCTGAAGATGAACAGAAGAGTAGGTGAATGGTGCCATCATGCACAAGCTCTCTGATGTAGTGCATATGGATCTCAATGTGTCTGGTTCTCTGCTTCTAAACTGGATCTTTACAGATTTGAATGGTACTCTAGTTATCACAGTAGATGGTAGTTGAGTACTCTGGTTCGAAGCCACACTCTCCAAGTAAACCCTGCAACCATAAACATTGAGTTGTTGCATTAACAACTCCTCTGTACTCAGCTTCTGTAGATGAGAGTGCAATGGCACTCTGTTTCTTGCTTGACCAGCTGATTGGCCTTTCTGCAAGCATGAACACATATCCTGATGTGGTCTTTTTGTCTGTGCTATCACCTGCCCAATCACTGTCAGTAAATCCAATCAAATCAAGATCATATTTTGCTTTATAGAAGATCCCATGTGTCCTTGTTCCCTGAACAAAGTTAAGGATCCTTTTGGTTGCTTTCCAATGGATCTCTTGAGGCTAATCCATGAATCTAGAAGCCACACTTACTACATAACAAATATCAGGTCGAGTATGTGTCAGATACAACAAACATCCAATCAATTGCATATACAGTGTATTGTTTACCATCGGTGAAGAATCAGCTTCTTCCAGCTTCACTCCTGAAAGGAAAGGAGTTTTGCTTGCTTTGCAATCCTTCATTTTGAATTTGTTCAGAAAGTCCAAGGAATATTTGGACTGGTGCACCTTGATTCCATCTTTGGTTTGAGAGATCTCAAGCCCCAAAAATTAACTTAAGAGCCTCAAATCTGTCATGGAGAAGGCTTGGTTCAGAGCACTCTTCAAGGAAGCAATCTCAGCCTGTGAGCTTCCTGTAATGAGGAGGTCATCAACATATAACACAATGATCCTTAATGAACCATTAACTAACTTCAAATAGACATTTGGATCTGATTTTCACTGAACAAAATTCAATGATAGCAACAAGCTATCGATCTTGGCATACCAAGCCCTGGGGGCTTGCTTTAGCCCATACAATGACTTTCTCAACCTACACACAAGAGAAGGGTTAGTAGAAAAACCTTGAGGCTGCTGCATATATATCTCCTTAGTGAGATCTCCATTCAGGAAGGCACATTTTACATCCATGTGATGTACCTCCCATTGCCTTGAGGCTACAATGGCTAAGGCTAGCCTGATGGAATCCATCTTTGCCACTGCGGAAAAGGTCTCATTGTAATCTATGCCATGAACATGTGAGTAGCCCTTAGCTACCAATATGGACTTGTACTTCAGTGGTGAACCATCAGCATCAAATTTGGTCTTATAGACCCACTTACACTGGACTAACTTTCTTCCTGGAGGAAGATCCACTAGCTCCCATGTGTTGCTCTTCTGGAGTGAGTTAAACTCCTCCTTCATGGTTGTTTTCCATATTGGATATCCTGCTACTTCTTCATATGTTTGAGGATCATACTCCACCATAAAATCGCATTTTTCATCAAACATAGGATCCTTCATGCACAGACCACTCTCAAATTGAGATCTAGTCCTCCTTGGGTCATTGGGATCCCCAGCTAGCTCTCCTGCTGCATGTAGTGTCCTGGCTGCCCATTTTGGACTTGTATGTCTGTTAGGGTCTGCAATAAACTCATCTCCATTAGAAAAATCAGAATCAGCATTTTCAACAAACTCTTTACTTACTTCTTGAGGTTCAGGTGGTGAAGAGGCTTCACCAACTTCCACTGCTGCAAGGGGTTCTTCTTCAAACTGAACACACCTTTCAATGAAGGCTTTGTTTGTGCTCAAATTTATCAACTTGTACCCTTTTGAATCTTCATAGTATCCAACAAAAAGACACTCTTGGCTTTGGGGCTGCAAATCCTTCCTCTTCTCTATTGGGATTCTAGCCCAAGCCTTTGAGCCAAAAATCCTGAAATGGGTCACATCTGGCTTGTGCCCACTCCATGCTTCGAAGGGAGTTATGACATCAAGATGTTTGTGAGGCACCCTATTCTACATATAGGCTGCATAGTTGATAGCTTTGGCCCAGTACTTTGGTGGCAAAGTTTTGGCCTCCATCATGCATGTTGCCATCTCCTTTAGTGATCTATTCTTCCTCTCAACAACACCATTTTGTTGTGGTGTGTAAGGGATAGAATGTTGCATCTGAATACCTGCATCTGCACAATAATTAATAAACTCAGACTTGACATACTCACCACCATTTTCAGATCTGAGGGCCTTGAGTTTCCTTCCAGACTGGTTTTCAACCAAAGCCTTAAAGACTTTGAATAGGCCAAAAACTTCAGACTTGTGTTTCAGGAAGTGAACCCAACAATACCTGGAAAATTAATCAATAAAATTCAATGCATATTTGTCCTAACTCATGGACATATGAGGGAATGGGCCAACAACATCACTGTGAATCAGCTCGAGGGGTGCAGAGGTTCTCTCATGACTAGCTCTCTCAAATTTGTGCTCTGGGTGTTTTCCTAGGATACAGCCTTGGCAGACTCCTTTGGAAAATTTTATCTTGGGCAACCCTATGACCATCTCTTTTTCACTAAGATCAGAAAGATATTTGTAGTTTAGGTGGCCAAATCTTTCATGCCAGAGCTTGCTTGCTTCATTAGCATGAATCAGAAGAGTAGAGGGGTTTGAGTAAGGTAGGAAGTGTGAGAACATGTATACCTTTTGAGCATGATTTGCAACTCCTTTTGCAATGACTCTACCACTTGAGATCTCTTTGATCTCAAATTCATCGAGGGAGAATATGACCTTCTTAGGAGACCCAGTGTGAGTCATCTGGTACACTGACAGGAGGTTGGAGGCGAGACCAGGGACATACAGCACATTGTTTAACTAACCATGATCAAGATCTATCCTTCCTTTGCCCATACTTTCAGTGAGAGAGTCATCTCCCAATACAATAGATGGTCCATTCGACTTGTCCAATGAGGAGAAGGCCTCCTTAGTCGAAACCATGTGTCTTGAAGCTCTAGAATCAATGATAAAACTGGGTGAGCTTGATGTGCCAGCAACCAATGCATGAACTCTCTCTTTGTCATCTGAACTTGATCCTCCTTCTCTCTTATTTGAGCTTTCTGGAAGGGAGATGCCATTCTTCTCCAGGAGTTGGGTCAGCATATCAATCTTCTTTTTCATACAAGAGATTTTAGAGTGATTTCCCTTATTGCAGTATGCGCACTTGTTCATTTCACCTTTGTTTTTCTTCTTCTGGGTATTCTTCTTGGGACCTTGTAGATCCTCCGAAGACTGTTTCTTGTCTCTCTTTTGCTCAGGTGGCTTTTTAGCTTTCTTTTTTCTTTTTGAATCCACCTTTGAATCTCCAGCAATCAAAGCTTGATATTTGGATGGTTTGATGGTGCCCATCATCACCAGCTTGTCATGTTCTTGTGAGAGAGATTCCATGAAATCTGCAAGGCTAGGCATCTTCCAAGCTCGAGCTATCAGTTTTGTGGCATAGAAGGTCGAAACAAACACTAAATAGTCAGGGCCTAGCTTCGAGAGGATGGCCAGTACGATCTGATCATCTTTCTTTTCAATACCACACTGTTTCAGCTGCAAAACTAGTGCTTTGAACTTGGAGAAATATAGTTGCAGGGATTCAAAGCTATTTGGACTCAGAGAAATCAGCTCATTTTCGATTTGATGTCCCCTCATCTCGTCTATCTTTCCAAAAAGATCAGAAATATTCTCCCATACTTCATTCGGTGATGTCAATCCATCAAGATGGAAAAGGAAGTCTCTGGAAATACTCAGGCACAGAAGGCCATAGGCCTCATCCCTCCTGTTGTGCCATTTAATCTTCTCTGCAGCTGCATTGGGCTCTGCTTCTGTTGCCATAGTCACCCCGTAGAGGCATTTCACTCTCAACAATATCTCCATCTCTGCTTTCCATTCAAATAAATTGAAGGGAATCAAGATAGTTTTCTGTGATTGATCCATACCTTAGAAAATATGTCTCGGCTGTCAGTAGAAAGCTCCCAGTCACTGATGTCGAACCTGCAAAACAATTTTTGAAGGAGAGAATACAATCTATACCATATCTGATACCATGTGGAAATTAAACCCAGTAATAGATTAATTTTACTCACAACAATTATCAATTGATCATGCAAAATCACTCACAAAAGAGACTGAAAATGGAGCTGTAACACTAAATTGTATTATGTAAGTGTACAATATCCAACCCTGTAATAACATAGGTTGCTGAATAAATAGAATACATCAAGGATTCAAATGCATTAGGAGCAATCCAAATCTAGCATAAAGCAGGCTTACTAAAAATAAGCAAATCCCCCATAGGTGTAAAAAGCTGATCCCAAATCTGTCATGGAGCTCACGAATTGGAAAAAAGGCTTAGGAAAGATAAAGAGTGGTGGAATGGCAGCTCATACATGCTTTTGCATGGAGAAAAGAGAGGAGGATGTGTAGGACAAAAAACTAGTCAACCTCACCTAGTCTAGCTTTTCCTTTTGCCTTAAAACATTGAAAAAGCAGGCAATAAAGTAGAAAAAGCAGAAGGGCACCCAGGAGGCTAGGAATAAAGCAGAATTGATTCCTTTAGCTCTCCCATGCACTACATGAGTCAAATAAGGCAAGTTTGACCATTATGGATAGGCAAATAGGAACTTGCACAAGGTGGGACACATGAACTAGGCAAATAAGACAAAAATAATTAAATTAATGTCTAAGTGGGTAAACTATGGGTTGATTATTCTAACATAGTAAAGGCCATCCAAACCAATTGAAGGATTAATTTAGTGTGGGAATACAAACAATATATTGTGATGAGGGAATTTGTAAAGGATAAAGACAAATTGTCGCCCAGAGACTAAAGAGGGTGGGTAGCAATACCAAGCTCAAGCATATTTGAGATTGAACAAGGACACCCAAAAAGTATGTCAGCAATCAAAGTGAATTTGCTGATCAAACTTTGGGCACCTTAATAGGTGTAAGACCTTAAACAAGTCTAAAATAGGTGTGAAAGATGGGAAGAAAATATGAGAAGAGACACATCACATGAATAGGTGGCCAAAAACATAAGAGAGTCACTTGGATGCAAGGCCTAGAAGTTGAACTAGAGAGTCTCTGTTACCTAAGGCATGAAAAGACATAAGCACATAGCTCTATATGATGTTCATTAGTATGGAATAGGCATGAGAAAAAATATGATTTTTATTAGGATGGAATAGGAATGTTAAAAGTGGAACTCAACCTAAGGTACAAACACGAGTAGACCCATAGATTTTGGGTGTAAGAGGAAGTTGTATTGCGAGTTACATGCTAGTTCCATCTGCGAGAACAACTTATGTTTGGAAATGAATGAAAATGACAGTTGAGAAACAACATTGCATAGTAGAAATGGTTTTGTGTGTTTTATATGGAATACATAGGTGAAATTTATTATGATTACCATGAGAAGAAATCACAATTCATAGAAGGTGCTATAACTAGAAGAAAACATGATAGGAAATTATTCTTAATTCATGCTAGCTTGGAATCAAAAAAGCTTGAATCCTATGCAAATATTTCCTCTAAATATATTTGGATATTGTTATACCAAGTATTCTCATGAAAGAAATATTATTTCATCAAATTAGTTAATGCTCTAGTGCTAACAAAGACTTTAAATAATTGCATCTTCTACTTGTTATGGTTAATTAGACTAGTCATTTTTTTTTATTTCCTCCTGTAATGCTTTGTGAAGTTCATTGGCCATTACCAAACTGCATAAATTTTCACTTAGATTTTAGCAATGACCTTCTCAACTTTATTCAAGTTCGTGCTCGTTTGATAACATTATTTTGGCATTATGAAGATGCTTCATACTCCTAATTAACTTAATACTATTTCTAAAACTTCAAATGAATATCTCTATTACTCCTTCTAACTATTGGTACATGCCATATGCATGGAAATTAATAGGTAGAATTATGTGTGGGTGAGTGCACAAAGTTGAGGGTCTCTTTTGGCATGTTATATGCAATACAAAACTGAAAAAATAGACATCCATCGACTTGCATGGATATTTTGAGACACTTACACAATGAATCTTGCGATGAGTAAAAAACAAGAAATGTAGGAAATTGAATGACCTTTCCAAATATATAATTTTTTTCTATTGAAAATGTTGTTAACTATATAAAGTTAGATATTTGTTAATGGACACTTTTTATATTTGGGACAAATTATAAGGTATATGTTTTTGTGGGTGCAGCGTATGAGTGTCTAAATGATGGAATAAACTTACGAAAACTGGTATACATATAGAGAACATACAATACTAGTGCACAACTATTTTTCCCATAATAAAAACAATATTTTTATTTATTTTTTAATTATCTAAGAGATCAAACCTTGTAAACGATACGTCAATTGTGGGTGCAACGTTTGAATGTCTTAATGCAATTATTTGGAAATGGGTTTTTTATAGCATGTATAGGTTGGTGTTATTTAGTGCACCATATAATTTTTTTTAATGGTTGAGAAACAAAAGAGATATGGACGAAACACTAACAGTGTGTTTTTTGAGTTGAGGAGTGATGACAGAAGATAAATACGAAAAAAATCTAAAAAGTATGTATTCTTGTTAAAATTTACATATTTAGAATCTACAAAAAAAACCATATCTATTTCTAAAATCTCATAAAAAATGGAGGTGTGCATCATAATCAGACGAACCACTAAACATGAGCATATTGAAAATTTGGATATAACGTTGAATTATCCATGGTTTATCATAATCCAAGGCATAGGCATGT
>LPNX010022956.1:15000-60367 GCA_001517045.1 Pseudotsuga menziesii
GAACATCAGCAAGGAAGCGGATACCCAATGAAATCCTTGAAGAAATTAGATAGAAGAAAAGAAATGACATGACCAATTGAAGATGCTCTATGGACACTCAACCATTCCGGTTGTTGAGGATGCCACAGTTCTTCCTACCGATCCACATCAAGAAAGACAAAAGCATTCGGTCACCATATCAGTAGAAGAACGAGCACTGCATGGCACTGATCAAGGAGTGTTAGTTTTTCAACATTAAGCTAGCATTATGTTAGGATCTTTACTGAGAGAATAACAAGTACGGAAATCAAACACAAGAGACAATGAACACAGTGTTCTTGATCGGGGAAACCCTAAATAGAGAAAACCCCGCAACTTCCTCAGAGATAGAATCATCACAAAATGAAAAACCCCAAAACAGTAAGATGCACTCCCGACAGCAGTAATCTTCTTCTTGTCTAGCCCTAGTGTCTTTTCATTCCTCAACTATGCGCTACACTTGAGTGTGTGAGTGATGTGTACTAAATAGAGACCCCAGCTCTCTATTTATACTAATCCTGACATGACTAAAACCCTACTAGGGCTGACCTCTACTTGGAGAGTCTAATAACCCTAGTGCCTCGGAACTGCGGGGACTTTAACCCTTACACAATCAGAGGGTTACCCACTATGACTTGAAATGACTTGTTTACATTATTGATTCTCCCGATCAAAACATCGGGGCATGACAACATGACTCAATTACATAATAGATAAATCCTGGAATAAACATCGGGTTACAATACATAAGATACATAGATGAATACATTCTGAAGTTACAAATACATCAACACTCCCTCTTAACTAGGAAGGTATTCTTTCGACACAATTTTCAGCACTGGTATTCTTCTCTGTATCAACTGGATCATCTCGTCATCTGCATCTCAAGTCTTCTGAGTCTTCAAGTCATCTTTGTCTTCAATTCATCCTCATTCATCGAATTTGGATCATCTCTCGATCTGGATCATCATGGGACATCATCGCTAGATCTGGATCATCTCTTGATCTGGATCAACATCACTAGATCTGGATCATCACTCAATCTGGATCATCATCACTGGACTCGATCTGGATCTAGATCTGGATCATCTCTCGATCTGGATCATCACTACTGGATCTGGATCATCACTCAATCTGGAACTCTCAGAGTCATCATAACTGGATCTGGATCATAGCTCGATCTGGATCTCATCTGGTCATCATCATGTGTGTACTATCTCATCATAGGAATTTCTACAGAGCCAGCCTTCTTTCATGTTGGTTGTAGGCCTAACCATCAGGTAGGTCTTTTCCCAACACTTACATCTGACCTACTCGTCAGAAAGGCACACCCAGCACTTACATATGACCTACTCATCAGAAAGGCACGTCCAGCACTCACATCTAATCATGTAGTAAACTACAATCACATCAGAAAGGCCCCGCACTCACATCTGTCATGGAAGGAACTGAATCCTCTCACCATGATAGAATGGCCTGGCCTTACATCTGACATGGAAGGAACTTAATCCTCTCACCATGAAAGAATGGCCCGCTCTTACATCGGCCATGGAAGGAACTTAATCCTCTCACCATGATGGAATGGCCCGCATTTACATCGGCCATGGAAGGAACTTAATCGTCTCACCATGACTGAATGGCCGGCACTTACATTGGCCATGGAAGGAACTTAATCCTCTCACCATGACGGAATGGCATGCACTCACATCTGACCTGGAAGGAACCAAATCCTCCACCCTCGTCAGAAAGGCCCCCAGTCCCAGACTGAGCTACCTGGTAACTGACCAGGTGCCTCCACTCTCTCGGAGAGTGGTAGTTGCCCTTACATCTATCCTACTCGACAGAATGGACAGCACTCATATCTGACATGGAAGGAACTGAATCCTCTCACCATGACAGAATGGCTCAGCCCTTACATCTGACCTGCTCGTTAGAATGGCTTTGGATTTTTAGCACTCATATTTGACATGGAAGGAACTGAATCCTCTCACCATGACAGAATGGCTCAGCCCTTACATCTAACCTGCTCGTCAGAATGGCTTTGGGACTCATCACTTTCCCTTGGAGGAAACCTCGATCTGGAGAACACCAAGCTTCTCCCTGAAGTACTCGAACTTCACTCTGGCTAATGGCTTCGTCAACACATCAACTATCTGTTCCTCTGTCGCAACATACTGGAGCTTCATTGCTCCTCTCTGCACCATATCCCTCATATAGTGATACTTGATCTCAATGTGCTTCAACCTGTCATGGAACACTGGATTATCTGACAACTTCATGCAACTCTAGATGTCACAATGTATACAAGTAGCATCCATCTGGAGATCAAATAAATCAGACAGTAGCTTCCTCAGCCATACTACCTCACAACTAGCTAAACAAGCTGCGACATACTCTGCTTCAGCTGTACTCAGTGCCACGCAGGATTGCTTCCTGCTAAACGAAGAGATCACACCTAATCCCATACTAAAGCAACACCCTAAAGTGCTCTTCCTATCGATGGCACCGCCTGCCCAATCTGAATCAACATAACCGTCCAAGTTAATCTTTTGATTTGCATCGTACTTGAGCCCATAATCAATTGTACCCCTCAGGTACCTCAGAATATGCTTTGCAGCAATCAAGTGAACATTTCTCGGATCTGTCAAGAACTGGCTCAAGGTGTTCATAGCAAAGAAAATGTCTGTTCTTGTGTTCCTCAGGTACATCAATGACCCAATCATCTGATGATACATCGTAGCATCAACTGACTCTGAAGAAGCATCATTCAATAGCTTTAGGTTTGATGCCATAGGTGTGGCCATAGTTTTGCAATCCATCATCCCAAACCTCTTCGGGATCTCTACTGCATACTTCCCTTGTCCAAGGAAGATTCCATCCGTAGTCTGCCACACCTCCATACCTAGAAAGTAATGCATCATACCCAAGTCCTTCATCTCGTACTCGACAGCAAGCTTTCTCTTCGTATTAGTAATCAACCCATCCATTCCTATCACAAAAAGATCATCTACATATAGTAGAAGCATCACTGGGTTGCCATCTTCAACCTTGTAGTAAAGGTTGGAATCTGCTTCACTCTTGGTAAATCCCAAATTGGATAGAAAGCTATCAATTTTGTCGTACCATGTCCTGGGTGCCTGTTTCAAACTGTACAGGGCTTTCTTCAATCTGCATACATGAGACTCCCTGTCATGTGTCTCAAAACTGAGTGGTTGTTCTACATACACTTCCTCTTCCACTACACCATTCAAGAAAGCAGTCTTGAAATCCATCTGGTGTATCTTCCATTTCATCATTGCAGCCGGAGCAAGTACTGATCTGATGGAAGTGTATCTGGCTACAGTTGCAAAGGTCTCTTCATAGTCTATTCCCTCTTTTTGGGATAAACCTCAAGCTGCAAATATTTCCTTATACTTTTCAATGCTACCGTCTGTAGCATGTTTAATCTTGTAGATCCATATAGAAGTTACAACTGACTTCCCGTCTAGTCTTGGGACAACATCCCAAACATCATTCTTCATGATCAATTGGTACTCTTCGATCATAGCATCCTTCCATTATTTCTGTTATGTCGCTTCTTCATAACTGGAAGGTTCTTTATCAATGAAATCACATAGTAAAGCTACATACCCAGAATAGGATCTGGTCCTCTTTCTTTCTCTGTGATTCTATTCTGGAGCCCCATATCTTTCCGCACCTTGGATAAGTTCTTGTACCCAAGCAGGTTTCCTCTTATGAGGATTCTTCTCCAGAGGTGGATCTACAGATCTTTGTGGTTCTTCAAATTATCGATCTTCTTCTCAAGTTTCTTCATTCACAGTTGTGTCATGGATTCTGGGTGCTTCTGCTTCTTCAGGTTCTTCAGCAGGTCTCTTTCTGGAATTGTTATAAGCTGTGTCTTCATCAAATGTCACATCCCTGCTGATGTCAATCTTCTTATATCCTGGGAAATATATTTTGTAAGCCTTCGAGCTTTCAGAGTATCCCACAAATATACCCTTCTTTTCTGAAGGATCTAATTTAGTCCTCTTCTCTTTTGGAATGTGGATGTACATAGGACAACCGAATATTCTGAGATGGCTAACTTTTGGCTTCTTGCCGGAGAAGACTTCTTCAGGAGTACAGTTCTATACATACACCATTGTTCTGGCAGCTTCCGCCAAAAGATGCATAGGAAGGTCTTGATCATGAATCATGGTTTTTGTAGCTTCCATGATGGTTCTGTTCTTCCATTCTGCCACCCCATTCGGTTGTGGATTATAAGGAGTGGACAACTCCCTCTTAATCCCTTATTCTTTGCATAGCTCTTTGAATTCATTTGAAGTGAATTCTCCACCATTATCTGATCAAATGGTCTTGATCTTCTTTTCAGTATGGTTTTCAATCAAGGCTTTGAATTCTTTAAACTTGCTGAATACTTCATCTTTGTTCTTCATGAAGTAAACCCATATATTCCTAGAAAAATCATCAATAAAAGAAACATAACATGCATACCCGCTTATAGATTTTGATGACATAGGACCGCATACATCAGAGTGGATGATTTCCAAGATTCCTTTTGCTTTGCTTTCACTTATTGGAAATGTCTTCTTTGTATTCTTTCCTTTTGCACATCCTTTGCAGACCCCATCACGTTTTGCTTGAATTTCTGGAAGACCTTTGACAGATTTTCTTGCAATAGGTAGTGCTCTATAATGCACATGTGCAAGCCTTCTATGCCAAAGTTCACTTGGATCTATTGTGTCATGGACCAAGGCTTGTTCTGGATGGCCCTTTAATTTGTATAATCCTCCTTCTTGTTCTCCAATTACTACTGCATCATCGATAGTCTTTCCTTTTGGCCCATGATGACTTGACCATCTATAAATGCAACCCACATTCCTTTTGCATCTAATGCTGATATGGAGAGAAGGTTTTTCTTGAGTCTTGGCACAAACAATAGTTCTTTCATTGTTAGATATTTTCTAGAGTCTAAATTATATGAATATTCCCCACTACCTTTTATTGGATATTGGTAGTCATCTCCTAGCTTTACCTTGTGAGGTGATTCATGTTTTGACAGTCTAACAAAGGATTCCTTGAATCCAGTCATATGTTTGGAAGTCCCACTGTCTATAAGCCAATCATCACTACCATGAGTAATGTTACCTATCAGAGATGATATCAAAACATATTCATCCTCGCTTGAAGAATCTTCACTTTCATATCTGGATCTCTTTCTAGATGGTTCATCATCCTCTGCAGCATGAGCATGATGTCTTCTTTTGTTGCTCTTATTTACTATCTTCTGTTTTTTAGGACAATTCCTTGCATAGTGTCCTAGTTCATCACAAGTATAGCATATGATCCTAGATACATCTCTTCTAGTGTTGTTGATGAATAAAATCCCAGTATAGGCAACAATTTTGTTAGATATGTAATTATTTGTTGTAGTGTGATGTTTTTTGGACTCCAAAGTCTATTTAGCAAATCTTTATGGATTTTAAGGTTGCAAGGGTTCCACTAGAATATATCATGTATGATAGTATGTGATTGGCATGTTTAATCAAATACATCAACCTACCTATGTATCTTCACATTCATAGAGTCTATTGTTGAACTTTGTTGTCTTGACCTTAACCAAAAAGTACCCTTCGTTCAAGATGAAATATTTGTTAAAAGCATGGGAAGCTTCTATACCTTATTTTAACACTTGGATTGGGAAGTTTCATCAAAACTATAAGGTGTTTATTGATGTTCTTGGAAGAGAAACTTCGATATTTCAGATAGAGGCAAGGGATTTACATGTTTGTTTATGTATTTTAGGGGAATATATGAATTCTACTTGATTTTTTTTAGTTGTATGCAAGCTTGCAACATAATTGAAAATAGTGAAGTTCGCTTGTTTTTTAGGAGCTAATTGGGGTTTTGGTTTACATTGGGCATGTAAATTACTTATGCAAACTTGCAATATGCTTGACAAACTTTGCATATTTGTGGATTTTGGTATGGATTCACAAGGATCCTTGTGAATATGCATATGGAAATAGTGAAATTCATTTGTTTTTTGAGTTAATTGGGGTTTTGGTTTCCATAGGGCATGGGAAATTTGGGTATGGATTTTGGTAAATAATCAAAATTATTTAATTTTTATGATTAAATTGGGGAATTGGTTTCCATTGGCCAATTACATTGGGGTTCTTGTTTCCATTAGCCAATTCCATTGGGGTTTTTGTTTCCATTGGCCATAATTTAATGTATTTTGGTTTAATTTTTCAATTTAGGGAAAATAGATTGATGAACAAAGAGAAAAAAACATGAAAATAAATGAGGAAAATACCTCACAAATAGGAGGTTGATCCAAAGGTGGAGATGGATGGATTTGGCACACCCAAAAATTCATTTTCCCAGTCGATATTTGCTCCAAAGAAGTCCAATAGTCATGTGATGTGGCGAAAAAGACGCACTCGGCCTATTTAATAAAAAAACAGGCTTTCCAAAACGTGCGCATGATTTTGTTCACCAAAATAGAGGCACGATTTTGTTGAACAAAACAAAGGCGTGGTTTGCTTAAATAAAATGGAGGCACAATTTGGTTTACTATTCTAATTGGCATGCCTGTTGGCAGCATTGGTACTAGGCTTGATAGGTTCGAGATTGCTTGGGATGATTTCTTTTTTCTGGATCAAGAGTGATTGACTTCACTCCACCATTGGATCTAAAAGGTCCCTCAACTTCTTGCACACACCTGCGTACAAAATAATTAAGACAATAGAGATTTTTCTTGATTTTAATCAACAAGTTATTTTAATATTACAATTTTTTCTAGCACAGGTCATGGTGGAACTCGTCCTAGAATCACTTTTCTAAGATAATCAGCCAAGCAATAACACTACTATGTAACAACAATGGCACTTAAGGAGGTAGTTTCTGGAAGAAAACCACCTCAATACCAAACCACACAAGAAGCCTATGTATTGCATTTGTTTCCAATTCCTCCTTGATGGGAAACCCATTTCTTGACAAACTATCGACATTTGTAACTTTCTACATGTATTTTTCACATAGTTTTTTTACCAAGGAGAAACAACCAATCGAAAACCCTAGTTCAAGTTTCATTTAATTCTTTTTTTATCACACCATCTCTATTTCACTATACGTGTGACTACACCATGAAAATTCCAAAATTGTAGTGAGTATTCCTTCATCGGTCATTTAAAAAGGAGTCGCATAGCCTCGCAAAAGGTTTAAGCTGTGTAGCGTCACCTGAATCTTCTTCATCTTCTATTATTACAAGAAGCATAACCTACAATAAATGGCCAACATGAAATGCCCTAGTTCATGTTTCAAATATTAATTTTGTCATCACACCACTTGTATTTCTCTGCACATGTGACTACTTCAATGACATGCTAATGAAAGCGGAAAGGGTATTCCTTCATCCATTACGTAAAAAGGACTCCCATAGCCTCACAAAACTTTCAAGTTGTGCAGTGTCACTCAAATATCCATGTTCTATTTGTGTTGTTAACACCACTCTTAACGGAAATCTCTAGTAATTTAAGTAATAAGCTTAAGGAAATAATTATTATTTCATGCTAGCTTGGAATCAACAAAGATTGAAGCCTCCACAAAGCTTTGCTGTAAATATATTGCATCCTCTACTTGTTATCGCCAATATGACTACTTATTTTTCTTATTTCCTCCTGTAAATTTTTGTCAAGTTCATTTTCCATTACTTGTCCATCATAAATTTTCACTGAAATTTTAGTAACCTCCTTCTCATCTTTATTCAAGTTCATGCTTGTCGGATAACATTATTTCAGGCATTTTCATGATGATTAATACTACCAATTAGCTTAATACTATTTCTCATTACAGGAAATTTCAACTTAAAATGGGCCTCCTAAGGAAAATTAATAAAATAATAGTTAAAATAATAAAATAATATTTATTAATTTTGGAGGAAGAAAAGAGAAAACTACTTTTTTGTTCGTATTTTCGACGTATCTCCTTATGTTTTTACTCAAATTTCGATCGGGAGAGCTCATTGGATGCGGGATTAAATTCCGCATCCAACGAGTACCCACTCAACATACTTTTGATGGGTACCACTACCCCAAAAACAAGAAATACCTAAAAAAACATGATGATGAAAAAATGTGATGATAAATACCTGAAAATACAGGCCCCGATACATCATCATCAGGTTTTCTCAGGTATTTCTTGTTTTTGGGGTAGAGTGGCCCGTCAAAAGTATACCAAGTGGGTACTCATTGGATGCAAAATTTAATTATGCATCCAACGAGCTCTCCCGATTGAAATTTGAGTAAAAACACAGGGAGATATGTTGAAAATACAAACAAAAAAAGTAGTTTTTTTTATGATACCTATCCCAAAATTTATATTAAAAATTTGTTTAAGAGGTGATCCCTTTTTTAATTTTAAAACGTTTTGATTGGTTAATACATGATGACGTGGAATTTGTATTATTTTTGGAAGACCCATTTTAAATTGAAATTTCCTCTAATGAAAATTGCAAATGGATATCTCTTTTATTCTTCTATTCCTTGTAAGTTGTAACTATTGGTACTCTTCATCTTCATGGAAATTAATAGGTAACCATAGGCAGAAAAACTATTTAGACAATAGATATCTTTCTTGACTTTAATCAATAAGTTCTTTTAATCTTGCAATTTTTAGTAGCACATGTGACCGTGGATCTCGTAAAGAATAACTTTTCTAAAATAATCAGCCCAACAATTACTCAAGCTATGTAAAGACAATGACACTTAAGGAGGTAATTTTTGGAATAACACGACATCAATACCAAACCACACAAGAAACCTTTTCTATTTTATGGATGGGAAACCCATTTCTTGACAAACTATCGACATTTGTAACTTTCTACAGGTAATTTTTCTTAGGATTTTTACCTAGGAGAAACAACCAAAAAAAACACTAGTTCAAGTCTCATTTATCCCGTTTTATATCATACCATCTCTATTTCACTATACATGTGACTAGCCCAACACATGGTAAAATTTGAGTGAGTGTTCATTCATCCATCGTTTAAAAAGGATTCATATAGCCTCCCAAAAGGTTTAAGTTGTGGAGTGTCACGTGAATCTTCTTCATCTTGTATTATTACAATAAGCATAACCTATGACAAATGGCCAACATGAAAGGCCCTAGTTCATGTTTCAAATATTAATTTTGTTATCATGCCACTTTTATTTCTGTGCACATGTGACTACTCCAATGACATGCTAATGAAAGTGGAGAGGGTATTCATTCATCCCTTATGTAAAAAGAACTCCCATAGCCTCACAAACGTTTCAAGTTGTGGACTGTCACACAAATATTTGTGTTCTATTTGTGTTGTTAACACGACTCTTAATGGAAACCCCTAGCAATTTAAGTAAAAATATATACTTTGGAGTAAAGTAAATATTTTATGACTCTAGATTAGTATAGACATCAAATTATCATGTGAAAAATCACTTTCTGTAGTCTCATAAAGTATTTTCCATAATATGAAGCATGCCACTCACAAAGATTTTTTTTTTATCATTATGTTGGTGTAAACATTTTGTTATTGTTTGTATGCATTTAAGAACATGGTTTTGGGGCCAAAGTGAAGGCCATCTAAAACAATTAAAGGGTTGACTTAGTGTGGGCATACAAACAAGACATCGCGATGAGTAAAGTAGGAAAGGAAAAATCACATCAAACTTTTGGCACTATAATAGGTGTGGGGAATTAAACAAGCCTACAAGAGGTGTAAAACATGGGGAGAAAATATGAGAAGATACACCATATGAACAAGTGGCCAAAAACATAAAAGAGCAACTTGGAGATGCAATTGGAGAGAGTATTTCTTTATACATTAGGTAAGGTTTAAGTTGTGCAATGTTACTCAAATATTCATGTTCTATTATTGTGTTGCTAACAAGAACTCTTAATGGAGATCTCTAGTAATTTAAGTAAGAATCTATACTTTGGAGTGAAGTAAATATGTTACCACTCTAGATTAGCATAGACATCAAATTATCATGTGAAAAGTCACTTTATGTAGTGGAATAAAATATTTTCCATAATATGAAGCGTGCCACTCACAAACGTTTTGTTTTTTTTCTCATTGGTGTGAGTAGAGTTTTCTCTATAGTCCAAGTTGGTCTCGGAATAAAACCTGCATTGCAAGAAAAACTTTTCAAAACAATTTTTATACTAAGTTGGAATCGTCATGTTATAAACATTGGCATTATCAAAATTTAAACCTTGTATTTATCATTATCTCATATATGCATATGTTTATAACTATATCTAGAGTTTAGGTTAATACGTGTTTAAGTTAATATCATGGTGCAAGTTAATACAATGGCATATGTAATTACTTTGGTACAAGTAAATAAGATTTTGCATTATTTTCTATAGATTGTCATATTATATTGTAGTATGTTGGGTAGGATCTAATTCACCAATAATAGGACAATGATAAGTATTGCAAGTTATAATTACAGTAGGCTAAGAACATAAGTTTTTGTTTTGCTTATAATCTGAAGCACTTATGCCTCTAAATAAATTATATAGGTAACATTATATCGTTATGCCTAGAATAGGATAAAAACATAGACCTCTAACATTTTGCAAATACTCAACTAATTTAAGAATTCGAAAGGAAACATGTTTGACAATACCTTCTTTACACACAACGTTAAGTTAAACAGTTATTTGGAATTCCAAGTACTTATGCTTATAGCTAAATAAATGAGAAGCAAATATACAGGCAAATATTATGTCCTTAAATCCAAAATAATAAGGTTAACAACTTAGACCTCAAACGTTGTGTAAGAGCTTAAAAATTTCAATATTTGGAAAAGATACAAGTTAACAATACCTTCTCTTTCTCAAAGCTCTGAACTAAACAAATATTCCAGCATTTTACTTTTTCTAGTTGAGATAATTAATCTCGATCCTCAAACTGGGATACAAAACGTCTTACCTATAAATAGAATCATCATTTCACTACATTAGCTTCAAAAACTAAGTAATCCTTGGGCATGAACTGAAGTTCCTTCATTTTAAACAGGAAACAAACTTTAGTACATAGTAAAAAAACAATTGTTTTCAGCTTATACTGCTTAAGATCATTACCTACTAGTTCAATCTTTCAATACTTAATTATGAATGCAAATAATGAGGAATGGATTTATTGAAAAATAATAAATGAATTTGTTTAGTATCTAGAATAGACCTTTGTATGTTAACTGTTATTAGTTAAGTGACTCTCTTAAGCGATGAGTTTAAACATTAAACATCGCAAGAAAAAATTTAAAATTTTATGAAAATTTGGTGTATTACAATCGAGGCCTTATAAAGAAAGATCATGGGAATTTTGGCTCAAAGAAGTTTAACCAAGGGAAATTAGATAAGCAGTTGTCTATTTGCAATCATGTGCAAGTTTCCACTATAAAATATGGCATTGAACCTTCATTAGAAAATGTGACAAGTTTAGCAAAATTTAAGGTGAAGAAAAAGGGTACTGCAGCAATGAATTGGATTGTGTGTCACTATCTACAGAGCTGCATTTAGAAAAAGAAAACAAGCTTAGACAAGTGTAAGTCTTATATTAATTCAGTTGCGTTTCAAATTACATTTTTCTTCCTTTTGTTGTTATATTTAGATTCCCACTTATTAATTTTCATATTGTCCTTCCTTTGTTGTTCTTATCATTTTGGCTTATGTTACAAGTATGATGCTGCAAAAGAAGTAAAATTCAGAACTATGTCAACTGATTATGACATTGCCACCCCATCTACATCTATGAAGCATATTCTAGCAGTTGCACAAGCTAAGTGAGAAAAACCACATTCTACAACTTTGCCACACTTTGCTTCAATTGAAGAAACTGAGAATTATATCCTGTTTATTTCCAGTCCTTCACCAATCCGAGGGATTAGTTTAGATCACATTTCACCACTCCAACTTCACTTGGATTGTGAGGCAACTGAGGATATAAAGGATGGAATTTCCCATACATAATCAAGAAGTCCCATAGTAATGTGCAGTAGTGGGGTCTACCAACTAGGATGGATCTCGAATTAAGTGAAGAAGGTAAAATAAGCTCAGAGCGAAAATCGGTTGGAGGGACACTTAGTGGGGATACATAAGCAGCAATTGCTAGGGACACTTTTGAAGGAATTCTATAGATTCTGACAAGGAAAAAGGAAAGTATTTGGAAAGCATCGCGTCATGCTATTGACTGTGCAAAATATAGCCTTGGCGGTGAGGTAAGCTTGATATATGTTATTTTCCAGTATGGTAAACAAGCAGCTCATTTTATTTTTGCTTACTGTGGTTTTTTTTCTTTTGGAAAATTAATGATGAAATTTGAAAAGGATTAGAGTGAAGAATGAATATCTTGCATGTGGATCATTTCTGAATTCATAGTGACTTATGAGAATCTTATACATTGGGAATTTTTCCCTGCATTAACTTATTTGTCAATGTATTTTTAGTGAGAAATTGAAACCTCTTACATATGGATGTGGATACTATATCAAAAGACCAAACTAGTGTCTTCAACAAGATGCACAATATCCCCTTTCATTCTCTACTACCAAATGGTCTCTTGTTGGCCATGGGATTTACCTATCCTCCCTGGAATTGATAGTCTTGGATTGAATGACCACAACAACACATAGAAAGGATACAGGATTACACTCACATTCTAATATATATAATGTGTTTTTTTTTAACCACTCTACAATATTCTGATCTAGGCGAAACTCTGCCACCTATTCTACATGATGACTTGCATTGATTTAGAGGCCAGGGAAGGATCCCTCTCGATGATAGATCTCATTTTCCTCTTTCTAAAATTCTGTCCTTCTTTGTTGAAATATTTTTTCAATCTTCTGTTCTTTTTGTTGGTTTATGTGTGAGGACTTTTTGTTTTGATCTTGTTAATTGGTTGGGTTAGAGGCTTGAGTTAAATTAGTTTTTTAGCTTGATTATTGGGATGGTTTGGTTAAATTTGGGCTAGTAGATTGCTAAGGGTCTATTTTTATTTAGGTAATAACGATATGGCAATGGGGATGTTCATATGTCCTCTATATGTGGGTGCCACTGATATAATTTGGATACATGCCCTTGCATTTCCGAATCTCGAGGCTATTAGGAATGCAGGAAACTTAGTCCCATCTTGAGTTTTCCATAAAAAAATTTACTGAGAGAAGCTAGGTGTATTCTATAGTGCAACATTGAAGAGATTGTAACGTTGTCCCATTTGTCCATCCCATTTGGTTGAATACAATATTTAATACAAAAGGATTAATAAATTGATAACAAATTTAATGTTGATTAACAAAAAATCTTTCTCAACTCTTTTTTTCCCAAGAATTAAATATTTATATTCATTATTTCAAGTGAAATCAAAATATACATCAATATCTGTGGAAAAGCCTTGTAGCATGTATTTCTGTCCTTGTACAAAAAATGTAGCTCTGAAAATCACTTCATCTGTCCTGTGTGTAATTATGCACATTATCCTAAGGTCCTTTGAAACAACCTTTCTTCTCATAAAAAGATCCTTTCATATCCACTTCTATTACAAAAACCAAAAATCAAGAAGCTACTAAGATTCCACTGTCAGAATTCTACACTGGAAATAACTAATAAAGAGACAAATCCATACTTGAAATCTAAGCCCCCTCTCAGAATTCTTGATTATTTAGGGACCCCTCTTATATTGTCACAACCTCTTTAGAGTTGATCAATGCTTGTATTGAATTATCTTTATATATTTATTATTGACGAAGGAATTCTCATCAAAATATTGTTTAATATCCAACACCAGATTCATTATTGGAGCTATAATAGAATATTCTCAAATTTTCATCTGCTATGTGCCCAGTCCATCACAAGCTTGGAATCTCTACAGACCTGCAAATGTTTACATTCTTTTTCCTTTGCTACCTTCATCAGAATTCAAAGGCCATAAAACTCAGCTCTAATGTTTGTCCCTTGTTATGCAGCATACTTCAAAAGAAAATAATGAGAAGAATTAATGTGCAAAATGGACCCTTCCACACACATTCCTGGATGTCCTTCACAATATTTATCATAGAAACCCCAATATTTTTCATGATCAATGCTAGATTTGGTTTCTCTAGAATTCTTTGATATTTTTCTTTTAAAGGATTTCAACTTCCTTTAAAGGAGGCTTTGGATTTTATGGGATTCCTGGGCTATATTTAGTTCTGTTCCTTGAAAAATCATACTGTTTTTTTAAAACCAAAAAGCAAGGAAAAACCTTGAAATCTTTTTCATATTTATCATATAGCCATTAGAAAAAAACAATCAACCAAATTTGGCTGATGCCATTTGTTTGTTCCAGAAATAGTTGTAATAATTCCTTCCAGATAGCCTTAGATAAAGGACAAAAAACCACTACACAATCTATTGTTTCCTCACTACATTTACACAAGATTCACCTACCAGGGCCCCAAGACCATTCAAATTCCTTTGTTGTCCATTGTCCCATGCAAGCCAAAGAAATAGCCTTGATTTGAGAGGACTTTCCAAATTCCTAACAATTTTACATCACCAAACTATTTATTATGACTGCAATTCATCTACATTATCTTGAATACATAATAGGATTTGATGTGGTTAGAATATATCTAAAGAAGGTCAAAGCCATACAAGAATGTGAGAGCCATACGATTTGAAGTGGTTAGCATATATCTAAATAAATCCAGAGTCATTCATACTACTTTCTTAGGTCTCTCGAGTCAGAAACAATGTTGGTATTATTAGTCTTTTCTTAGAATTACAAATGATGCAATCTTGGTGTTAATATTTCCCCTTTCCACAATTCTTAAAGGGTTCTAACTCAATGGTAGAGCACCTACTTTACAAGAAGGAGGTTGAAGGTTTAATTCCTTCATGCCCTCATGATATTGAAATATTGATGTTTTAAATAAAATATAATTTTTTATGATTTTTTATGGCTACGAGGGGGGTTCTAAACTGACTTCATATGTCACTACGAGGGGGGTTCAAAACTGCCCTTGTATGTTACAACGAGGGGGTTTTGAAACCCCCCCTGTAAGTTTATATGAGGGGGGTTTATAACCGACCCCAAAGGTTTGTAAAGAGTTTTAGGGGAGGGTTTGAACCACCTCTTTATGTACCTACGAGGGGGGTTTATAACCTCCCCCAAAGGTTTGTAAACATGTTTATGGGAGGGGGTTTAACTTCCTCTGTAGGTACCTACGAGGGGGGTTTAAAAACGTCCCCACATTTTTTTAATAAATGATTTTAACAAGGGTTTTGAACGACCCCCATAGGTACCTATTAGGGGGGTTTATAACCACCATTAAAAGTTACTTTTGGAAGGAGGGGGTAGAACCGCCCCTAAAACTCCAAAAGTGACTTTTGGGGGCGGGGGTAGAACCATCCCTAAAAGTCCCAAAGTCCAAAAGTAACTTTTGGGGGGTTTAGAACTGCCCCTCCTAGTCACTCAGGTGTTCCTTAGAAGAAAAATTTGCAGAAAATAAAGAGCACCTAGAACTATTTATGAACCCTACAATGTTCCCATGTGTATGCAAACCCATCTATTTATAACAAGTTCTTCATGTTAAAGATTATATAAAAATAACCATTCATGCACTTACTATACATGGAAACTCTATGCTTGTATTTAACAATATTCAAGTAATCAGATCGATAATTGATAGGAACACAAAATGGCACAAGTGCTACTGACTATTTGGGATGAACAAGTATATGTGAAAGGATAAACAACCTAAGATTTGTAGCATCAATATTAGACTTCACAGTCATAAAATGAATAACACAAAAGGAGAATTCGATTCCAACATAAGAAATAGGTAGAGATGATATCCAAGATCCATACAAAGTGTGGTTGTAAGAATTCTGATATTTACCTTACAAATTTACAGGAAGGGAGAAATCATCGCTACCCTCCAACAATTGGATGGACCTTGGTGTCTACTCGGACATTTTTCTCTCAACTCATGCACTTTTTCGGATATTCTAGTAGAGATGGTTTGCATGGAATTCAAATCATATTTTGTATCACTATAAATTTCAGTTGACTAAACATATGGAGAGGGGTTTTTCAATTTAGGATGAGACAGTTGTTTTGAATTCTAACGTTTTCAAAAAAGAGCAGAAGGAAGTGTCCCTATGTGTCTTTTATGTATCATCTATGGGATTTTTTACTATAGTAGGGGTTATTAGACTATCAACATTGAGTAATCTATCATTGGTGTAATGGGTGACTGGAACATGCTGAGGGTTCCCCTACAAGCCTTGATATTTTGAACAACCACAAACTACTAGGGTCTCACAAAAGGGTTCTATCTCATGACAAATTAACGTCGATAAACTAGAATTACAACTTGAAGATGACATGTTACAATTTGTGGAGTAAAGCAAATTCCCATTTTCATCTATAAACTTCTTACAATATCTTGTTCCCGATAAGAGCTTACGATGTTTTAAAACTAGTGGGATGTATTATACATCTAAACTCAAACCTGAATTGGGATCCTGGAATAAAGGATAAATCAATATTCACATTCACATGGATAAGTAACATAAACTCAAATAAATAAATAAAATATAAATAAAACCTAAACTTACTTGAGATGAAAAGGGAGATCTCGTCGTAATTTGAACATGATGAAATGAGATGGATTCTAAAGAATTGACCATTTGATACTACAAACCTTTCTCCCTTGATTTGACCCAAATCACCAATCAAACTACATCTCTAGCGTCCTAAATTTTTTTCAAGAATTATATTACAATCCCACTTCTAATATTTTAGAAACCATTTTGTAGGAATAAGATAAGCTTAAGTAACATATATATACCATGAAATATTGTAATTGGTGTGGTTGAATACAAAATAAATTTGAGATGAATATATAGTTTTAAGTGGACACACAAAACAAGAACCGTTTAAAAATTAAACCAATGCATCTAGTCAAATATACATGCACTAGTGCACTCTCATAAAGGAACTGCATATTAAAATTGAGCACATAGATCTGAATCAACACACAACTTACAAAATAGATCACACAATTTTACTCTGGAATTGAAGAATGAAATAGTACAAAAGGCTTGCAGCTGTGAATGCTTTCATTAATCAAAAGTAATTGGATGATAAATTACAATGTAATACAATGGATAAATAGACACATGCAATTTGAATACACATGAAAAAGCTCAAACTGATTAGACTCTGCATGATTGTAGGTAACTAAGACCTTGTCTAAATCATTATCAAAGGACTTGATAGTTAACTGGCCTTGTCTAAATCATTATCGGAGTTCATAGGAGTTCTAAAACACAACTCAAGTGTCTAATTCAGTGTTAACTAAGGCTAACTGACTGTGGTAGGTGAGGAATGTACCTCTCACATGTATGCATCCATGCAAACCTACCGCTAATTGAATGTAGAGGAATAGAATTGAATGTAACTAACCCCTAACTTAGCTTGACTAGTCACTAACGGAACTCAACAAATGTAGGTTGGTGTCGGCACTCCAAGTGGCTCCTAAATTGTAGGGATTGATCTAAGAGGCTCTTAGAATGATGCATTCAAGTGAAATCAGTGGAAGTAGGCCTCAATTAGTGTTCCCCACACTTTAGTAACTGGAACATGTGCCCCAATTAGGCCAAGTGGACCCAATGGTGCTAATGACTAAAAATAAACTGAATGGACTCCCGATTTAGACATGACTCCTGATTTAGACATATGACCAAATCGGACAAGGGAGGATTAATAATCCTAACACTACATCGGTGTGTAACAATGAAAAATTCACAATTAAAGAATCTCCACAAAATATCCCATAGTAGAAAATACCTTCTACATTTGGTAGCGGATATTTATACATGCCTTTTACACCATTTTTCATTATGGTGCATTTTATAAACACAAGCACATCGGGGTGTCATATGTTTATGTGCATCGAGGCATGAATTTTTTTTTTTAAATCTACAAGAGGCCGGTGCTTAACAATGATAAAAACACCATGAAAAAACCTCTGCAAAAGCCCCCATCATAGAAAATATCCACTGCATTTGGTAGGGAATATTTGTACATGCATTTTACACCAATTTTATTTCAGTGTGTTTTTTAAACATAAGCGCACTGGGGTGTCATAAGTATATGCCATCCAAGTCATGTTTTTTTTTTAAGGTTTGGGATTCTTATGTCTTGCATATATTCATGCACCGGTGCGGCTTGAACGTGAGCGCAAAAAAATGACAAAAATATCACAATTTTTAAAAAAATGCACAAGTTATGTTTGCCCTAGACTGAAATATGGAAACAATTTTAAGTTCAATAACTAATTATAAATTGTGTTAAAAAGAAAAAAAACCTAAATATTAATGCATTCTTTTGCAGAAATTTTCAAGGGAGATTTGTAACAAATATTTATGTGGAAGGTGTTTGGAGCAACTAGATTATTCTAAAGATCGAAATTTGCTAGGTATTGTGAATGAAACAAAACATGCATAGTAAACAATTGAAGTATATAAATCTTATTGTTGATCTTATTATCTTATTTATAATTTAGATAAATTTAGAAAAAAAAACTTCATACTTAGCTTCAATGTTGCAACCCTTAATTTCTTGTTCCTTCTTTTCCTTTTATGTGGCTGCAAAATTTTTCATTAGGGTTTAAATCCCTATATTGTTATCCATAATTATGATTTCACTTTTTAGGGTTTTTAGATTTGTTCAACTTGTGAATATATATAGAAAGGCTAGGGTGATATGCGGCTATTTTTTTGGTCGAATATGTAACCATGTTGACCCTCTAAATTTTTTTTCTTAATTTTTCTATAAAAACTAATTGTGTCAAAATCTGTGTGTTTGTATCACAAGAATGCACTAGTGCATGTTCCTAAAGAGGACTCGTAATGAGATGTGGCACACAATTTTTTCTCATTTTTTAATTTCTCGGTTGTCTTTCATCGGTGTGTTTATACCAATATATCATCGATAATGACAAGAATGCACTTTTTTTTAATTCCTATAAAACGGTAGATAATTTTCAGCCGTTCATAGTGCACCAACTTCTGTATTTAATGGCACGTGTTGTTTATTCATAGAAAATGCATTGTATGATTTCAACGCACAACAACGTTAGTCAAGATGATGGAATCACATCAAAAATTACAAATAAGGAAAGTGGTTTTAATTAATTTATGTATTTAAATGAATTTATTTGAATTTTATCTGTAAATTTCATTGATATGTATTGGTTAAAGTGTGACATGTAGAGGAAAAAAATGAGGAATCTTGATAAGATTCTTACCAATCTATGTCTAAAATAGCGTAAAACGTTGATGGACAGGTTGCAGAGGGATGAATCATGTGAATAAAAAAGAACTCAATGTGAATAATTTTTCAAATTTGAGTAATAATGTACTTAATAATATTCACTAATATGTTTCAAATAATCTAATTGAAATATGTTGAATGTTATGCAAGGACTGATAGCAACATAAGTCAATGTCATCATAAGAAGAAAAAATATTTTGGAAGATGCAAATGATGATCAATTGGTCCTTAGCTCATCTAGGGTGGTGCTATAAGTTAATATAAGGGGTGAATAATTTTATAATACTATGAGTGATATCGTAGAAAAAAGGTACATATGTACTTTTCACTTACAATACATAAACCAATCAAATGATTCTAAAAATTAGATGATATGTAAACAACAAGAGGTGTTCCTAGAGGAATGGTCAACAAAACATGCTAGACTTTCAATAACAAAAACATACAACTACAAAAAGAATCATTGAAAAAGTAATATTCATAAACATGTTTATGTAGAATATGTATGTATAACCACTACAAAGCACCATTCCTTCACAATTTTCATTTTGTTATATTATTTATTTTTCGTATCAACAAAAAAATTGTTTGATGCCATTTTACATTTCCAAGAAGATTAGGAAAATCCCAAAGGATGAACGAGGTGATATGTGAAATGTGCCAATAGGGGTGTCCAAAAAACGTGTACAAGGAGATGGTCAAGGAAATGGACATATTGCATCGCAGGATGATCCATCTCAACAACAATGTGCTTCAAATATATGAAATAATTGATTCTTAGGATTATGTGCATCTCATTAATTAATTCAACATTAAAAATTCATTTTCAAGTTTTTTGTTCGATAAAATAAAACAAATTGGGACCCAATCAAAACAAAAGATAGGACAATAAGAGAAAAAGGGGTTGATAGCAAATTTTGTGAGTATTTGTGATTTCCTTATAATAAAATAATATTTTGTAGTGGTTGTGACTTGTATATATATTCATTGGAAATCCTTGGATGTCTTGAAACATGTGTTAATATATAAAGATGAGCCAGATCAGAAGAATTGATTGAGATTTGGTTAAGCAAGGGTTGTGAGTTTATGTTGGCATATCAAAAATTAACTCTGGATTTTATAATTACTTATATTGTTTTACTTCTCTCATTTTATAATTAATAAAAAAATAAAAACCCCTTATATTTAATCTATGATTTGTGATGGGGCATAAAACTTGTAGGATAAAAAGTTTGGAGGGACGCCAAGAGAAGAGTTATTGATAAAATGAATGAGATCTAGTTTTAAAAGAATGTGTAATGTTCATGACTCAATTATTACCATGCAGGTACGTCGCTTTTCAATTTACATTCATGTATACTAAATATTTTATTTTCCATTATTCTTGGAAATATAGATACACTTGGTGCACTTTATTTTTATGTTTGCATATGGAAGTGGAAGAAGAGGAAAATAATAGATCCAATCAACAAAACATCTATCCAAATAATCCAATTGATTAAAGTGGATCGATCACCAATAATAGTTCCAGCAGAGAGTGATGATCCATATTTATTTTTTATGTTAATGCAATTTTTTGTATCTTGTTTTATATTTTGAAATAATTGTATGTGAAAATAAGACATTTTGCAAAGTAATGTATTGGACATAGTGTCTAAATTGAAAAACAACGGGTTACCAAAAAGTGTAACAATTACATGCATGTTGACATTTTGATTATCGTTATCTCTATGTTGTCATATTTTATATGGCAAGGGAACTGTTATGGGTATATAATAAAATAAACTTTTTTATTCTATTTCATTTTTCACTTTTATTGTCAAATGTTACATGTGAAACGGTGCATTTGTTATTAAATGTATGGATGATTAAATATTACAATAGATTATTGGATCTATGATATAAGAAAATAATCCAAACAAACGCAATAATTAAAATTGAAATGAATAGTACTATAAAAATATTTCAATTTCAAATAAATAATGCAATAAAAAAGTTTAAATATATATATATATATATGTTTGACTACAATGTCAATATACACAGTGCTTTTGATAATTGATGTTGCTTTGGTGCATATACCAGAACACTAAAATACTCGTTAATGCAATCATTAAAATTGAAATGAATAGTACTTAAAAAAATCCTTTCAAATCATATGAATAATGGAATCAAAAAAATAAAAGATATATATATATATATATATATATATGACTCCAATGCCACTAACCAATGCCATAACCATTGTTTGAAGAATCATATCAAGTGCTTTTGGTAATAGATGATCCACTAGTTCATCTACGTAAAAAATATGCACTTGTGTGTTTGGGTAAATTAAATGCATTATTAAATTTTGAAATAAAGATTCTCACATGCCACATGGCTTCTCGAGTGTGTTTTCATTTCTTTTTCAAACCGAAGCATGTTAATGGTTTATATGTACCAATAACGATGAAATATTATACAAAACAATTTGATATGTGTTTAAGTGCTTCAAAGCATTCAAGTTGTTTAAATGCATTAAATGATTTTGATAGTTTATAAGAACTGTTGTGTTAGACAATTGAATGCACCAGTGTGCTCACATCAATCGAACACACTAGTAAAGATTGAAAAAATATTAAAAATTGTATGGTATGTATGATGTAAAGTATTGCATCGATGCATTTGTGATGTACGCAAGCACCAATGTGGCGTTGAAATTTTGTTATTTTCGATGCTCATTATATTTGAATGCAGCAATGCAAATACTTTACATTGTACAACATCGGTGTGTTGTGTTATGTAACAAATCAATGCACCTAGTTTGAACTAAGTGCATCGATAAAAAATATTTGGTCACCAAGTTTTTTTTTAGTTATAAAATGTATATATAAGAACCTCCATTAAAACGTATTGGCGGAGGTTGTTTTATCATTTTTTGTCAATCTTGTAACACTAAAAACCTTCAATATGACCTTTGCTACATGCTCTCTTCCTTGTAATGAATTGTTAAATAAAATAATATAGAAATTGTAATTTAGTAAAAGTATATATATATATATATATAAAAGATAAATGAAAGAAAAACATTGGTGGATAAGAATAATATTAAATACTAATATAACAGTATATATTAAAACGAATTTATAGAAGGTACATGGATATTGTTGTAAAGATTTGAGGAGTAATAGATATAAATAATTTTGAGAGTACAAAAAATAATAATAATGATGTGAGTACACAATGAAAGACAATAATAGTGGAATATTATAAGGGAAATGAAAGACGATAGTAATGGAATATTATAGGACTAATGTTGTGAAATATTAATAGTAATAGAAGCAAAAGGCTAGACGTGAAAATGAGAATGACAATATCTCGAGATGTAGTTATAAGGGTGTTATCCAAGGTTAATGTATTGTAGTAGGTATCTACAAGGTTAATGTATTGTAATAGGTATATATAAAGTTAAATGTATGCGAAACAATAATGTATAATATGAAGGAATAACATTATGACGATAGGAAATTTTTTTTCTTTTATGAATTTAAAAGTGAAATCCTACTTAACAATAAATTCTTAACAGATAGAAAGTTGAAAAATTAATACTTCGTTCAGTGCAATCCGGTCCCATCTATTTAAGTGAAAACTATAAATGTAATAAAAAACAACGTATCCTAAGAAGATACCATGAAAGGATTATAAAATTGTTAGTTCTCCTAGTAAAGGATTGTATTGGTTGTCATGGTTTCAAATTTTCTCAAATGAAGACGTGAGGAATGAACCGCATTGGAATTTTGCTCAAAAGTAATATAGGAAAACCCTAAAGATTCTAAAGTAGTTTTTAAGGTGAATAAAAATCAATCACAAGTTACTAGTCCTAAGTATTTTATAATGTGATTGATTGCTTCATGTAAAGTGGAATAAGTATATGTATGTTATGATGGTATCTTAGAGATGTGATAAGTATATATGTTTGGATGATATGATTTTATGGTTTTTGTTAAAAGAATGTGAGAAATCATTAAACGAAGATTCCATGACATTGATTATGATTTTCACGAAGTATAATTGCATTATTAAGATACTATAATAAAATTAAGTAAATTATTGTTTCAATTAAGTTAATTTTTTTTTTAATTAATAATAATTGTATTAGGTAGTTGTTATAACTTTAAGATAAAGTTTCTTGAAGGGAGGGCATATGCAATGCTTCATTTTGACTTAAATATAAGTAAACTATTTATTGAAACATGTTGTATCTTTTTACTTACTATTTGTTAACCTCACCTAGAGTAAAAAAACCATCTATATGTAGATTGTGGGCCTAGTAATATAAAAAACTTGTATGTTAAGTTAATTGATTATATTACAAATGAAGAAAATAGTATGATGTCCTTCTAGCATGATAAGTTAGACATATATGCATGGCACATGGATGGCAATTTGATTTATGTTTAATGAGCGAGGATTTCATACGTTGTATTTTATTTAATGAGCATGTAGATTGTGGTAAATGAAAAAGCTTACATATTTTAACGGATACAATTATACTTGATTATTGGTCTTGAAATGTAACATACGAGTACATGAGCTAAGAATAGCCAAGATACTTACGAAGGTTAGTACCAATGTTGTGGACATTGAGGAAATATGAAATGCTAGGAAGCATTCTATGTGATGGAATATTGGTTATTTGTACATATGTTATGATGTGTGGAAAGGTGTTATGTGTTGCATGTTTCAGACTTATATAGATTGTTGCACGTTACACAATGACCCAAACCTATTGTTTGATAACAAAAATCAAAGAACATTAGTGCCATAATGAGACTCCATGTGAGGGTGTTAACCTTGGTTCTATTAAGAGGGGTGAATGTGTTTCCCATAGTGTATCCTTCAAAACCCGGGGTCGTGGGAGGAATGTGCAAGTCATGGTCCCCAAGTTGTGGGATGGCCAATGTGAGTTGCGTAATGGGGAAGTTAGATCGATATAGTCGACACTTCTTCCCTACTGGTATTAAGAGTCCTTTGGTCGATATACCCCACATGGTCGATATACTCGATATGGCACAACATATTTCAATAGGGGAAGGAGAGGATGGGAGGAGTAGTAGGTTAGGATGGATAGAATGATTATACGATAAATAGTGAACGTGCATAGGGGCTTAGGTGTACTTATGAAATTTATGTTAAAATAAATTATTCAAATACAATTGTGTATGCTTCATACTTGATTATTCATAAATAGACTCTTGTTTAAAAGTTAAGAGTTAATAATATCACTTAGGTATGGTTGGGGTTTAATATTAAAGTACTTCTTAAACACACTTTCTACTCTAACTTCGTAGCCAAGTTTATGCAAGAGGAGGTGTATTTAATTAACTCAATTGAATTGTTATTAGTATGCATACGAGATATGCTTATGCTAGCTACTTACCCACATCTAGTGGTTAGAAACCTAACCCTAACCCTGATAAATCTTACAACATTTTGGTTACCCACATCTAGTGGTTAGAAACCTAACCCTGACCCTATCATCTTACAACATTTTGGTTACAATTTGTGTAAATGTATTATAAGTGAAGATGAAAATCTTCAGCCATTTTGGTCTCTTAGTTTCCTTGTTTATCTTCTTTCTATGAAGTGGTACCATAGCACGTTATGACCAAATCGGCTCGGCACGTAAGAGATCTCGTGCCATGTTTATGATCTAATGGCCTCGAGCATGCATGTATTGGATGGTGATGCAATTCATTGATGGGCGTTAAGATTCTGCTAGATCACACGAAGGGAAATTATGCCAACATAATCGTTGGTGATAATAAGTAATGTTTTAGTAATAATTAAATAATAATATGTTTTTAAAATTATTAAAAAAGTTTAAGCATTTTTCAAAATTTCCTATATTAAGTTGATTAGATATTCCCCTCTTTAAAAATCTGCTAAAACCATTTTGAATATCCCGTAATTATCCACTGTTCCTGACAAGTTCAATTTTCTTTCCGTAAAATCTGCTCCCAATTACAGTTCTCTCAATTGCCACAAGCTATGGTTTCTTGAGGGAATCAATCAAACTTCCCTAATCCAGTCGAACAGCACTCGGAACATTACTCATGCACGCTGGGATTATTCCGTCGTATTTTTTTATCTAACAAGGTTTCATTCTAGTGGTTTTGTGAATGCACAGGTCGCACCGTACTCAGAACACATGCACCGAGGGAATAGTTCCTTGGTGTTTTTCTCTGGTTACTTGCTATAAAACATGCTTCAGCAATTTTAAGAGACGAATTAAACTATGGCATTGTATGGTTAATGTAAACCGAATAAATTTAAATATGGTAAATAAATTACATCATTATTTTTCATATTTACGTTATTTCATGGAGTAATAGTGATGTTTTTTTTATTTAAATAAAATTCATCTTTAAATTATAATTGTATATTGAACATTAGTCTTAATTTACAAAAATAAAGGATTTATAAAAAACATTATTTTTCATATTTCCATCATTTCATGGAGTAAAGAAACTTGAAAGGAGTAGCACACTACTTTTTTTGGCTGATGATTTTGTTTTTTTTTTCAATGAAATTTATCTTTAAATTAATTATAATATAAATTGTAATTGTATATTGAAGATAGTTATTCTTAATTTACAAAGTATTATTAAGCAAAAGGAATTAAAAAAATCTTGGTATCTATTAAATATATTTTAATTTTTCATACAAATATTAAGAGCATAAAAGTCTAAGTTGGCTTAATCATCTTTTATATTTGCTTACATTAATTTGATTACAGCATCTTAATAATGGATTTGTTTGAAATTTATAAATTAATTAGCTTTATTTACAATCAATCTTCAATATTAACTAGCATAACCACATTTTTAAAAGAGGTTATTATAGGTCGATCTATATACATCAAGCATGGCCAAATATTTAAAGGTGGTTGATATGTGATTGAATTACATTGATAGAGGTATATCAACTACTTTTTAAAATATAGTTACGCTAGTGGTATTGAAAGAATAAAAGAAATAATCTTGTCTTCTACAAGTGATGATGTATTCTTGTTACAATCACAAAAAGAGAGATTTATTCCTACATACCTATAACTATTTGTTACGGCTGAATGATTCACCAGTGGGATATACTTACAAATTTCTCAGTCTTGCGATATCTAGAGGTGAAGTCTATTATTTCAAAGATGACCTAAGATCATTTTTTAGTGCATAAACTTGCGCTAGAATTAACATTTTTTCTAATTGCGCAATTGTTGCTCAAAATTGCTTCCATGAAAAATGCTTCCCTACTGGATCTAGGTGGCACTTCTTGTCATAGGATGCGTGGGAGTAGTGAACTAGAGGCACAACTGTCCCCCAACACATCCCCTCCGATGACCCATTATAACGCCATCAATGATGACAACATCCCCAATTCTCGAGCAGTAGGGATATTCAAGGTTGCATCCTTGGTTCTTAATGGGAGGTGACAGTCCTGACGTCATGTCATCCAGAGATCTCCTACATAGGTTTATGGTGACTCATGTGAGAAATTTGCGGCTCATATGTCAGTGCAAGTTTAATATTCCTCTGGTTTGTGGCATTTCCTATTGCATTCCCTCTCCTTTGAGCACGATTGTGGACATTCTCAGCACCCCTACATTTCTGGAGAGCATCAACAACACTAGATTCATTCCTTTGACTTCTTCTCTCATGACCAAACTCAACTCTCATAGTTTGCTCCCTTCTGCGCCTCTCGTCTATCTAATTATGTCCTGACCATGTTTTATTTGCTATGATATATCTAAGCCAAGCCAAAGAAATAATATCTGATCTTTTTGAGTTAACTCCTCTCTTTTCGAGTTTATTTATGGAGATGCACTTTTCCCACCGACCTGATGGAAGAATACAAGCTCCTATATGAGCCACCCCTCGCCATGGGCATGTAGGCCAAGGGAATGCCAATGAGCATGTCAAGACCCTCTCTGCAATTGTCAATACATAAGGCTTCGACATGGAAATTTGTGATCACTTGCGTGAGCTCATGAACGACCAGGGGGATGAGCTCTTGGGATCCCCTTCCACGATCAACAAAAGAGTTCTGTGCAGACAATTTTTAGGTGGTGAATAACCTAATGGCTAGGCTTCTTCTTTGTCTAACAGGCTCCCAAGATAACCCTCTATCATCTTCCATGGTTCCTCCTAGCGCTCCAATTGACACAGAGAAAATACCACCTCCCTCTACGATGATGAATCCCACTGCTATTCAACAGGGAAAGCATCTACCACCAATGCCTCGGCTTACAGGAAGACAAATCCGCTTCTGGTTAAGAAATGTTCCTCCAGCATCAGCACATCGAGTAGTGAAGAAGACGCCAACAGTGACTCCAGAAACCCTTACTATGATGGAGGCAACACCAGCACCACACAACAAGCTTCACCCACTGATAGCAGACCAAAAACAAACTCATAGATTGGCTTGAGGAGGATCCTACCAAACATTGTGTACAGGTTCCTGTTGTCTTCTTTTTTAGATTTCATGGTCATTATGGGTTTAATTTCTTTAGCTTTTTGCAGCTATACAGTACTACTCTTTTGTTTAAATGATTTGTTTTCCCAATAGGGAGGATCTTTTTTATGTTAAGATCATGATTTCTTGTGATGGGTAGGCTCCCAGCTTAACTTTGCTTTTTCCTATCCATGAAACTGGAATTATGGCTTGTATTTTTGCTTGTATTATTATTATGAATCAATAGAATAAACTCTGAACTTACAAAAAAAAATGTTTCACTGTGTGAGGGATAACAAGTTATCAAATAATTATTACATTAGTTTGAATGAAGCCAAGTCACAATGGTTATATAAAGGTGCCAAGTTGTCATCTTATGGTGAATTACATAACAATATAAAATATAAAATAAAAATCTTTCATTTTATCAAAACTTTTGTTGGAATTGAATGGGCTCAGCATCAATGGAAAAGGTGTTGAAACTTTGGCATAGCTACGACAAAGTTCATCATTTCTTTTTGCACCCTTCATAAATAATATTTAGGTAATGTTTGATTATTTATAGGAAATTTTAATAAAAATGTATCGTGTGAATCTAGAGTAGGGTGTTGATGTGGTTGGAAAATAACACCAAAGTTCCAAAAATTACTCTCCACAAAGTTATTTGTTGCATCTCTTTGAATCCCATTTCGAGGAATATTTCTCTAAATTGTGCATGTACCTTTACCAAAGGATGTATATGGTCATTATGTGGGTTATCCAAAAGCATTGAAATTTCACGAGAGATTTACGCATATCTTAGTTGAATTGTTGGTCGCTACTAAAGATGCCCAAACAATGGACTAGGTGATTCACTTGCTTTTTTTCTTTTCATTCTCTTGGTGATTTCTAACCATTGTATAACTTACATGACTTTGGTTACAATCGGTATATATTGTTTGAGTCAAAATTGAAAAAGTACCTAACTTGATTAAATTACAAAGAAATCAAATATATATTTATGCAAGTGAAATAGGCCCAAAGATATCTCTCACAGCTGGCCGAATAGAAAGAGGCAAAATTGTTTCATAGATTGAACACATCAAAGCTAACACACAACACACTTATATGTTATTACTTGCAAATCAATTACATTTTGAATGAATTAATGGTTTCAATAGACTCGGATAGAAGCAGATCTAGAACAACTTAATTTCTAAATACATCTACCTCATAACAATATACTAAACATTTACTAATCATGGCATTTCGCCATTATTCTCTAACACTTCCCCTTAATGGAGAAATGAGATTCTTACCATATAAACATTATGGAACTCTAACCTTTGTCTTTCTGGTTTTCATCATCATTTTCACCCACTTTGAAGTCTTGAATAGTCTACACTATTTCTTCACCTCATATTCGAGCTTATGATTTGACCCATTTAAGACATAACCCCTTCATACCATCAATGAAACAATTGAAATGATCAACAATAATATTGACATAATCAACTCATAGGGGCTTCTACCATAGAGTTGTGAAGTAATGAATCATCCTTTGTACATTCCTCTATCTGTCGAAAAATTAGCTTTTTTCTATCTGTTAGTATCTAGGAGAATAGTCTATACATTATTGATCAAACAATTTGAGCTTTTAAACACAACAATAAGAATTTATTTTCTTGGATTCATACAAGCCATCAATCCTTCTTACAAGCAAATAAACAACATAAAAATTGCAATCCACACACACACACACAATATATATATATATATATATATATATATATATATATATATATATATATATACTGCAAAGCATTCTAAAAACGCTTGAGAGACTAAGAAATGAATTCTCTATCACTGTTACGATCTGGTGAGTCATCAGAAAAGGCTTCTGATATATCTTCAATAATGGATAAGTTAGTTGACTCTTTCAGTTTTCCCTTCAGAAGATATTTAGCACAGATTTTGTAATTCAATGTTGTATGTCCATGTTTATGACAGTGAAAGAACTCTACTGGATTTCTGTTTTTATTTTTTATTCTTGTGAAAAATAAGGTAATTCCAACTGACATATGTGTTTCCTTCTTTCATCACTTTTGCTTATGTTAATAGCACTGCTATCATGTCATCAATATTTTTAGAGGACAATTAACTTAAAGTAAAAATAACGTTATCATAAGTGGATGGTAATATGTTTAATAAAATATTCTTTGCATCATCACCATCTACTTCATTGCCATTTTTTTCCAATTGCCTTACTTAAGGTCAATAATGTGAGTAGACAACGATACCTTTTCATGCATTCTAAGTTTGAATAGCTGTCATTTTAAGGAAAATTTTGCATTTACAGCCCTTTCTCCAAATATCGTACTCAAATGTTGCCATATTTATGAAGAAGATTTGTCTAAATCAAGAAGACACAATTGGCAATATGAGGGAGACAGTCCTATTATAGAATTAGCTTTCTCTTCTTTTCTTCTCCCACGCACTTAAGTGAGCAGGATCAGTTGGTTGAATTTTTGTACCGTTTACAATTCCCCATAAATATTTATGCATCATCTGTAACTGAATTTTACTTTCCAAGTGTGAAAAATATTTACATTTAACTTATCCAATGTTAAGTACTCTATATTTAGAGAAATATTGTTACCTCGCAATGGTGATTTGCATACTCAAATATCCCCTTTTAGATAGGACTCTTCGCATAGCATAAAGAGACCTATTCTTCCACAGTGGGTGGCTGCAAGCAATTAATTTTGGATGTTTTATGTAGCGGCATAGCTCCAACGAGATCTGGACAATGATTATTCTACACACCGATCTCTCCTCTGTGATGGCTCTAACGGGTGGCTCTACCCAGGAAAAAAAATAACACAGGAACATAGCTTCCTAGACACTAGCTTCACCTCCAAATGGTTCATATACATCACAGTATTACACAACACATTTCTTACAGTTTCATGCTTCAATACACAATGATCCTCTCCAACCGATTCTTCGAGTAGGAACACACAACAACATTCATTGGATATGATAACAAATAGGAAGAATTGGTTCATAGAGTGAACACATCAGAGAGAACACACAACACACTTATATCGTATTAGTTTTCAATCAATTACATTTATTGTGAATGAATGGTTTCAACAGACTCTGATAGAAGCAGATCTTGAACCACTTGTTTTATAAATAAATCTATGTGATAACAATATACTAAACATTTACCAATCATGGCATATCACCATTATTCTCTAACAACATAGAATCATAGGTAATCTTACAACTCACACATTGAAACTCTAACAACTGACTACCAAGACCAACACCCCCCATAAGCGAAGCTTAAGGAGGAAACAAAAAAAGGATGGGTCCCCACAACTAAGCACAATAAGGAACTCATACAAAAAATCTCATAAGTGGAGAAAATGATAAAACCTCACGGGAAAAAATCCTCCTCAAAAGAGAGATAAGCATACATGTTGAGCTGGAATTGGAGTTGAAAGCATGTTCCAAACTGCTAAGGAAACAAGATTTTAATGCACACATGTCAAAATAAATTGATCATCAACAATGAATGTGGACAACTAAGAAAACATCATATGCTTAGTGATTCTATGGACTCCAAACCATCTCACCCGAATGGATGGGTAACTACAATATGCAATTACCGAGTCAAAATAGGAATTGATGTTGTGTACAAGGCTTACTCTGAAGATGTTTGATCTCAATCGAAGATGGTGAATAAAAAATCACCCAAAGAATCATTGCATACCACCTCCTCACACAATGTTGAACTAAGTGGAAAATGTGACGATACTGGATGGCATAGATGATGGAAAAAGTATGGAGGTGCTAGTTGAAGATGACTATGATGTCCAACAACCATGCAAACACACTCAAAAGTGGCTAGCTCCAGTACACTTCAAAACAAAGGATTATAAGGAGACAAATGCCTGGTTACCCTCCTATAAACTATCTACACGAGTAGACCAAGAGGTACCATAAAAAGCCATCATGAACTACAATTCTTGATATGGATTATGGGAATCAAAGTGATATTACATACTCATTTACAAGTGAGAAATCAACAAATATTTTATTGATCTTATGAGCAAATCAATGTGGTGTGCAACCACTCATGAAAAACAAATAGTCTTCACATCACGAGAAACAAAATGGAAATTGGAGACATATATAAAGATATGTGACAAAAAAGAACACAAATAACTTCTAAAATACATTAAAATGCCAAAAACAGCTAAAGGCCTCTAGGAGCAAATTCTAGGATCAATGACATCACAATAGTACATGACATACACCATCTCTTCCACGAGTGGGGTCTCCTGCATTAAAGGTAGAATGAAGAGGAAAAGATGGCATCTTATATAGAAAGCTAATCTAGCAAAGAAGAATAACCTAGATTAACCTCTAACAATAATACTGGTCTTCTCCATTAAACACGCAGTATCAAGTAACTCCATATGCGAACTTTGCACAGAACCTCTATGTAGATTCTTTAGTAAAGGAACATTGAAAAAACGACCATACAAGAGGCCCATTTGAGAAAAGTGCAGATCGTCATTTGGTCTACAAGTACTGGAACGACGCCAAAACACTGGAGCGATGATTAATGACCTCACCTCCTATGAGACCCTCCATGCCTATAAACCATCCATGTGCACTCCATAAAGAAATACAACACATCCAAAAAATAATAATGGAGGAGGCCAAACCCAAAAACATCTTGGAGAACAGATTTCAAGAGATGTTGAAATATAGAAAGCACGTCAATGCCTCAGAGTGTCCCATAAATGAGCTACACCAAAACACTGCAGCAATCAATGCGATCTGAACAATTAGCCACCAATAGTAGATCGCCCAAGCACTCAGATCACAAAATCAACAAAGCTTGAGAACGTAATGTGGACAAAGACCAAACACCATCAAGAAGAGATCAATGTGATCTGAGTATGCAGGAGGTGATTCACAACTGAGGTCCCGATCTGCACCAAGAGAAAATTCGCAACATGTCTGCATTTTGTCCAAGCATAAAATTACCTCAATCCACAGGCCAAACGTCCACTACCGACAGAATAGCGTATAGGTTTGAATATTTGGATTGGGAATCATCGTAGGATGGGACTGTATAAATCACCATGCTAGATATGAATGCTAGGTTCCTTGAAGGAAAAATCTCTTTATGTATGGTGGGTAATTGATTGTAAAGGGGCCTTCCTAAAAGGAATATGTTATATACATATATTTTTATGAAATGATGTTATAGGGGATATTCAAATTTCTAAAAGGAGTTAGAAGGTGAAAATTATTATATTGTTTTATTAACTTGGTTATAGGTTATATGGTGGTGTTTTTTTTAATGAGTTATAAAGTAGTTTTATTATTATTATTATTATTATTATTATTATTATTATTATGAAAAAATTTCGAGTTATAAGGTGTTTTGGGAAGTTATAAGGGGAAGGTGTTTTGGGAAGTTATAAGGGGATTGTATTTGTTAGGGGGCATAGTGTTTATTTGAATATAATTGAATTTTTTTTTCAAGTCCTAGAATAGCTTGAAACTGAATAAGGGGGCCGTAAAAAATTTTGTATTTGTTTTGGTGATTTTTTTGTGCCTTTTGACTTGGATTTTTCTTATAGACATTAAACACTCTTATTTTTCGAAGACAAATAATTCAAAGAAAACATGCACATGAAATTCACAAGAAACTTGATAAAAGAAACATGATAAAGAAATTTGTGACACAAGTAACTCGATAATGCACTTGTCATCAAATTGAAGTCATCTAACACTTATCATTTGTAAATATTTTTTTTGTAAGAGTTTTGAGAGTCTTTTTCTATCTTTTGGTGACATTGTAAGATGGTATTTTTGTAAAGAAGCCATTTATTTGTGTACATTGTAAAATCCCCATAAAATTAAAAAAAAGGGTTCAAAAGAACTTGTGTCTTTTTGCATTTTTTAGAACATTTTACACTTTAAGCATGGTGATAATTGAAGAACTATTCAAAAATATACACACACTGATCAACACTACTTTAGAATCTCATATTTGTATGAAAAAATGAACATTTACAAATGTTCTTACATGTTTACAGTAATTAACATGAAGGTTGATATGCCTATATCACAAAGAAATTTAATTAATAAAAAGTTGAAGTCAATTCAAGGCGACACCGGGGAACTAGAAAACAAAGTTGAAGTTCATTAGTATGAGTTAGAATCTTTTTCTTTTGACAAAAATGAAGTTACTTCAACATTGAAGGAAGATGAGTTTGATGAATCCACTTGGAAAATAACTAACAACATCAAGGCATATAAGGATAAGTCAGTTAAAATTGTTCGATCTTGGGAAGAATTGGAGTTGAAATAAAATAGATATGGCTTAGGATTTGTAAAGGACCGTGATTATGTATTTATTATTCCTAATTTTTGCAAACAAATTACTTTTGTCAGTGGAGGTTTTCTGAAATATGTTTATTGGAAAAAAGAACATGAGGAACATGTTAAGAAACAAGTACAAAATGACATTGCAGGCTAATGATGCAAATGAAGATGTCGATGCAATTAGGGATGATCAAGATGATGATCATCTAGTTCATGATGATCATAATGTTTATGCAATTAAGCTCGATATTGATGATGATGCACTTGTTGAGGATGATGATATCGATACAAGTGTTGTGATTGATGATGATTTGTTGCATAGATAAATTGTGCAGTGCCAAGTTTCTCATCAGATTGGCCATAATAAATCAAATTGTTTGATATTCAACCATATATTTTTTTTCCAAGACAAATCACATCTCAAACATGTGTCAATAGAAGAGGAAGAAGAAATGAAAAAAAGTACACCTTGATTGATGAATATTTGGCATTGGATTTTGGAAGCCAACTTATTGGAAAGATCTCATCAAATGATTGATTCAAATTTTTAGACATGTTTGATCAGATGAATTTCTAACATAAATAGTCATGATTTATTTACTTGATGATTTCAGGGAATTACAGGGGCCCGCATGATGTATCTTTTGATTAGAAGATATAGTTTTCAAGAATCTAGTCGAAGACAATGTGATTCGTCCATTTCACTTTTAGAAGGGTACATTTGACTTTTTAGACTTATCTCCTTTCAGTTGATGGGGGGGAATATTGATAAGGTTGTCAACTTCAATTTTTTAAGTGTATTCAATGAATGTAATATTCTATATTTTTTTATGGATACATAAGGTTGATTAAAGGTTTATCCAACAATACTTTTGGGATTGATGATTTATAATTTAGTTGGCATGTTTGACCTTCATTGGAGTTTTTTTGAGATAGTTGGACACTTTTTAGTTCAATAATGATTTTGATGGATATGGATGGATGGATGACTTACCATATTTTGGAATTTGGTGGATTTTAGTCACTTTGTGACTTCGATGACAATTCAACATTCTTATCAACAATATCCTTTGAATTTTGGGTTTGAGGTAGTACCAATGATTCACTTCAATTACTACTCATTGAATTTTATGGATACTGGTTTTGGATGATATTCGACACTTTTTTATATGAGTTGTTTTTTTATATGGTTTTTATGTGTCATTTTCTAAGAGTTGTTATTGTGTAGTTATATGTTCACTTCATAGTATTTGGACTTTACAAGAATGATATTCATATCTTGTAGAGGACATATGATTCCTTTGGATTTTTTCTTGGCGTATTCAAATTTTACATGCATGTTCAAGTTATGAGGTGTGTTGGACTTTGAATCCAAGTCAATTCTCATCAAGGGTTTTCTCTCATCGATTTTGAGTTCACTTCAGTGAACACTTATAGGTTTTCTAGCTCATTTGTTATAGAATGAGTTTTTTAGACATGGTTTTGGCATCAACTTTTAGTTATTTTGTGGGTAGATCTTCATTGACACTCATGAGGTTTCATACCATGGGTTCTACATTGAAGACTTGGATAGGATATCATTTTTTGCACGAGTGTTTTTTGTTAGTTCGTACTTTTTTATGGAATTATGATTAATCGAGGATTGTTAGAAACTTAACCCTAACAATAAATTCCTAATAGAACCTTAAAGACCTTTTGATTACTTTATGATTTTAAGGTGATTATGTGTAAATATTGTATAAATGTATTATATATTAATTGGAAAGGGATTAGGCTTAGGCCTTCTTTCCACCAGTTTTGTTTCTTAGCTTTTTTTTTAATTATCTTTCTATCATGCACTAGTATGTTTATTAGTTATTTATACTTGCTAAACTATTGAGTGATTGGTAAAGTAGTATAAGGATTATGTTAGTTGAAATATATTAGATTAATTAAATAAATAATAATCAAGTAATACTTATGTTAATAAAAAATGAAATTAGTAAATCAAAGTGTAGGACCATCTCAATTTAGGTTTCATTATATTATTATTTTGAACTATTATGAAACCCCGAGTATTTATTTGAAGTTTGGGTTGTGACATTTGACTCATATAATTTATTATGTAAAATGGAATTTAGTAGGATTTCATTTGAGTCTTCATAATTGAAGTACCACCTTGAATTGTGTGCTAAAGTTGTTAAAGAACTATTATTATTATTGTTATAATTTGAAGGGGAATTCAGGGGAGAGGATGTGGCTTGGAAAAGAAGTCAACTTAGTTATAAAAAGAGGAAATAATATTTCTATAGGGAAAGAAAATTATTTTTTGGAGCCTGCATTTTAGATTGTGAAAATATGTTGTTTTAAGGGGAAGTTGTCACTTGAAAAGGTTGGGGTTTGTAAACTTTTGGAATTGAGTTTGTGAAATTCTGCCACTATGTTAGTGGGGTTTTTAGAACGGGGGAAAAGAAAACTCTTAGGGTTTTTTTTGGATTAGGGATCCATAGAGGTTTTCCTCGTTGGATGGTTAAATCATTTTTGGAGATACTATTGAAGTTACTACATAGCACTAGTGCAAAATGAGAGATTAGTGACCAGGAGACCAAAAATTTTGGTCACCACAATTTTTTTCAAGGGATAAATGACCAAAATTGATAAATTTAAGTGGGCTAACTAAAAATGACCAAGATAAATGACCACTTTTGGTCACAGGATAAAAATAAACTAAAAAAGGCCAAGATAAATGACCAAATTTGTTCACGGGATATCTAGGCTAAAAATGACCACATAACAATTGGTCATTTATTAGGTCATTTTTAGTTGTGGATCACGTCGGCAATGGAAAATTACAATTTTGACAATGAATTTGTACATTTTAATAATTTCTAAGACCGCAGATAGATTCAAAGACTCCCTAGAACTTAGTAAATTGTAAACTGGCTCATGTGTCACATCTCCACTATTGACATCAAATTAACTATGACAATGTCCTAGTAGTGAGCTATGACTTATATATTTGAACATAACTATACAAATATACCTATATACATTTATTTTTAAATTTTTTATATATAAATAATATTAATTATTAAACTATTTACATTATAAATTAAAAAAAAAGTTACTAAGTATTTTTTTACTATATACCAATATATATTATATGAGAAAAAATTAACTTATATAATAATAATAATAATAATAAAACAAAATTCAAAAAACAAAACAAATTAAACAAATTAAACAAATACAAATTTCATTGGATACCATATTTAGGTTTTGGCACAAAGAAGTGGTGGGTTTTTTTTATCAGCAAGATGGGTGGGTGCCAATGTAAAACAATCTTCCCCTTTCATTGCGGCTTATTTTTAAGATTGCATTTCACAAGCTCAAGGTAACCCTATTCAAGGCTTCAATGGCACAATGTATGTTTCAATCTATGGCGATCCCAATTTTTTTTGAGTTCAATTGATATTAGAATGATACAATTTTAGCCCTAGAACTCTGAAATTGCTTTAGAAATGGGCTTTTTTTGGTTGAATTTATCATTTTTTTAATTAAAATTTCTGTATAACCCAAGAAATCTAAAATTTCTTCAGAAATTGCTCAAATGAAAGCTAAAGATGATGCTAACTTGGAAAAAGGATTATCCAAGTACTTTGGTGAATAAACACTTGTAAAAAAGAGTATGGATAGCCCCTCCATCTGTTTTTCATTGTTAAGGTTTTGGCTTGAGTTCTTAATTTCCAATCTGATGTACCTAATTTCCTCCTCTTTAGGTATCTGGTAGGTCTATGTCTTTTCTTCAGTGGTCAGAACTTGTGATTTGTTGCCAGAGCTTGCGATTTGAAACCTAGTTTCTTTGGTGTTCAACATTTGCAATTAAATGGTAAATACTCTTTCTTCAGCTACAAGAGCCCGTAATTTGGTGGGAGATCATGTTGTTTGAAGGTTTCAGATTCCTGCCCATGGAGTGGGCTTCTTTATTGTTCTATGTTTGCAGGTAAGAACTCTTTGGAATTTCAAGATCTATAATTGAGCCATGTTTTACTATTTTATATTCAGTGAGAAAACCTCCATTTTTTGTCTACGAATATATGACTAATATTTTGGCTATGCCATCACATCCACCACCTATTTTTCCATCGCCTCTACATCGCTTTCAAGCATGCCACTCCATGGGTCACCATCATTGGGTGTTGTAAGTCATTAGCATAATAGGTCGATCCCTTATGCCCTACAAATACCAGAGGAAGTTTCAAAAAACTAGAGATTCATTGCCCCTTTCCCTTCCAGACTCATATCTAAATTGTATTAACTTGGAATGGTGGTTGTTCGAAACACTTTTTCTAGCCGATTGTAACTTTTGCATTGATAAAATATGGTTCTCATCGAGAATATAAATTATACACCAGAGATGAGCTAGGGTGAATTTCCTAATATTTTAACTAGAACTATAAACCTACACGCTGTAGAACCATTTTGTACTTTACTTAGTAGTTTATGATGTTTGTTGACCGAGATCCAGACCAGAAGTATAGTTAGAAGTTTATCTGGTCTAAGTACCAGTTGTCTAAGTAGTTTAAGCCTCTGGTCTTCTAGTACTGCTATCTGAATGCTCCTAATAAATAAAATAAAGAGTACCCTTGTGTAGCTAGAGAATCGCCCTAGACTTGCTCAGCCTACTCCGACACACCTATCACCGATCTAGGTCTTCCCTATCTATCGATTGCACTTAGTCAGCAACATCCCAAATAAACTATGTATCCTATTTGTAGTGTTCCCAGCTGCCATCAAAGTATTGGACATTCAAATAGAAGTGTGATTGATAAAATCAATTTAAGAAGCGCCTGACTCGCATATAGGCCTCAGAAAATTGAATCGTGATTGGGAACTGAAGACAAAATTAAAGCCATGCTTGGATGTGTATTTGGATAATTGACATTCATTTATCCTTTTTGGTTTGCCTGCCGTCATTGTTTTGTTTGATTAATTATATATCAAAATTTTCGGACATTCTAAATGTCTTGCTTAGTCTATTTGATTCTTTTGTGGGCTATGCTTTTTCTAGTTGTTTATTTGTTGAATGTTCAAGGCAGTGTTTGGAATAAAAGATAATAATATTTATGTGTAAAATGGTGGAACACATTGATTATTGAGTAGCATATAGAGGTTAATAAACTTGTTAAAGGTCGACCATTGGATAATATGGAACTTCTCCAGTGGTTGAAGTGGTACTGTGATTTTGCAACAGGTAGAATAATGAATAGGTACGAAACCTAGCTTTATTTCAACTATTTGCTTGAGGAGATAGCATGGTTCATTCTTATGAGTATTGTCATTTATGATTTATCAATAATTTGTTTCGTGTTCTTGTTGTTAGAAATTATAATCCTATGGAGAGAAGATGTAAAGAGGAAAGGAATTCCACAGAAAGGGAGTGTCTTCAATGCAATGCTCATCCCAAAATAAGGGCATTGGAGGAATTTTTTAAAATCAGTTCAATCTAGCTTGTCTTCAGGAATTTGACGTACAGATGGATCTGGGGCTAGTCCAAGTGGTTGGTTTATATATTTTAACTAAAAACATTCTCATTGCCTTGGGTCAAGAGCTCTCATTCTGCAGCATCTACTAGTGAGTAGTTCTATTGAACTGTATAATTGACTATCTTTTTTAATTTATTTGCAGGGATTAAGCAAGGGAAGCATGTTTCAGTGCCTCCTGGGTATGTTTCTGTAGATAAAGTCCAAGCTATGACTGAAAAAGTATACTCTCTTGGGGAGGTTCCCTCTTAAAAAAATAGGACCAATATAAAATTAAGCTAGGTATTATTGGTTTTTCTTTTATGGAACGTAGAAATGATTTCTGAGTTTTATTTAAATATAGTTCTTAGAATTCTGGAATTGGGAATTTGTAAGCATCTTAATTGATTATAACTGTTAGTCATATTTCGTTTCGTTTGTGATGATTGATTGACATGTGCTATGTGATACTTATTAGTATATAGAAATTTTCTTGTCTAAGTGTATTTGCATATTTTAACATACTAATTGCTTATTATTTTGGTTGTCTAATGTCTTGCTGTAGGTTTCATAATTAAAGCTTTTTGTGAGCAATTTAGAGAAGGAAATGGACTTATACTTTGCTAAAATTTGAGATATAGAAATCCTCATTCAAAATGAGAAGTTGGAGCAGCTTTCAGTATGTGTTGTATTTAATTTAATGATATCTTTTTGTAGGGTTTTGGTTGTTTTTTAGGATCTTGTTAGATAATATATTATATGAGGTTTGATATTATTTTTCCTTAGAGAATGTTGGTGGCGAGTACCATAATCCAAGGGGTTAGCTCAACCTGTTGTTTCCAATGTTGCTAGACATTTGGCTAGTTCTATGGCAGTAAATTCCTGGTTTGAATCACTTTAGGTGAGACGCTATCCACGAATGTGGGGAAGAATCCCTTTGGTTTTCCTACAAGGTTTTCCTTGGGAAAAAAAGGTAGAAAGTACCACAACATTATTTTCTATAAGCCATGAGTACTAGACCCAAAAGTGCATCATATGCACTTCATTTTCAAAGACTAAAAACAATTTAATTCAAAATTTCGGGGTACAATTTTTTATTTTTGAACTATGGGGCAGAACGTCAGATGGGGAGATAAGTTGAGTGGAATTTGTAATATTTATCTGGGATCCCTTAGTATTTGTAATTTAGCATTTCTCTTTGAGGAAAGCATGCCTATGGAGATGATGTGGTAACAGGATGTTCATCACTCCATAAGTGAGCTTTATTTCTTTAGAGAATGTGCCCCTACATCCAAGGGCATGAAGGCGACATATTTTTCCAATACCTTGTAGACCTTCAATGTCATTTGAAGTTTTTTTTCACCCTGCTTGTTTCTAGAGAATGCACACCAGTATGGACATCCAAGGGGACGAAGGAAACACATTTTTGAAATGCCTTCAAGATTTTCAATTTCATTTAAAGTTCTGTTCCACTGTGCTTGTTTCTGATGATGTCAATGCTCATTAAGAGGCAACTTTTGTCACCCATCATTTATGCCATTTGGTAACTGGCAGGCAATTTCAAGAAGATTGCATGTCTCAAAAAGTGGTCTTAATCATCTGATTCTTTTGGATGGACCATGTCAGTGTCAAGGGTGTTCTGCCTTTTAGCCATCTCTTTCTGTATCTTTCATTGTCTAGTTTGGATGGTATCCAATTATAAAGACTGTGCAAATTGGCATGCACTTTCCAGAAGATTTCACGTCTCAACAAGTGGTATCAGTCTTTTGGTTCTTTTGGAGGGACCATGTCAATGTCAAGGTTATTCTACCTTTTAGTCATCTATGTTTATTTCACCGTCTAGTTAGAATGGTATCCGGTCATAATGACTCTACAAAATTGAACTTTTGTAATCATTCACTTTGGTGGACATATCCTATGAAACATCATTTGGATGAGATAATTCCTACTCCATTGAAGGGTCTCACATCTATAATAAGGTCATTTCCTTTCTTGGTTTAAAAATGTTATTGAAACAAACATAAGTCTCTTAAATACATCCAGCGAGTTGCATTTAGGAGGGTTCTGGTTCAACTTTTAGAAATTCATGATTAGGCCATGAAGCCATGTCCATGGCTAGTTTCTTTATCAGTTGGATTAATATTGACATCAATAAATATTGTGGTAGTGGCATTATGCAATATTGCTAAGTATTTGAAGGCCTGCCTAACTCCACCTTGAAAATATTTTTGAAATCAAGCCCAATTCAATGCCATGAGAGCTTCACTTGTTGACCAATATCCTATCACGTTAGTTCATATTGTGGGTTTTAAAAATATTAAAAATTGAACCAATAGATTGGAGGTATTGGGGGGGATGAGGGGTTTAAGGTGGGGGTGGGTAGGGTGGTTTATAAGGATTGAGGTATAAAAAGGGGCAGGGAGGAGGTTTTAAGTATTGGTAGGGGGTTTCAACAAAAAGAGTTTGGGTCAATATCTCTGGAAATTAAGGGTATTCTTTAATATCCCACGATCGCACGTGCTATGTGAGATGTTCACTAAGTGAAGTCCCCGTGCCCAATGCCCAATTAAGCCTTTTTCTAACTATTTCCTGCAATTGATATTGGTGAAAGAATGTAACCAAAGAAAAAAAAATAGAACCTAATTAGATACAATGAAATTCAACATACATAAGTTTCGAGTTATTATGTAACCCGTTAAAATGTGAGTGCTATGAATAGATCAATGGGGGCATATTGCTAAATTTTGATTGCAGTAGTATTTTCTATTTCAAGGTCTTTGCTGTTTTGAAATTTGATTCCCATTTCTTCACAGGTGGTAGCATCCATTCAGAAAATTTTGTATGATGTATATGATAATGATTCAGTGATTTTTGATGCTCAAGCAATACTTGGAAAATATTTGTTTCCTGAGAATGGGACAAAGGTCACCAATGAAAAGGGTTCCTTCAACGAGAGAAGTGAGATGGATACCCTTGCACCAATAGAGAGATCTGAATCAGAAAGTTGGGGACAAACTAACCTTTCTCCACAAAAACTTAGAAACTTATTTGTTTATTCTACCAGCAGTGGTGATCAAGTGCAACTCGTTTCCTCTGTAAGTGTGCAATGATATATCCGATCTATGTAGGTTTAAAATTACTACCACTGGAAATTTACTGTAGATTGCACATAAACATGGTATATTCATTACTTGAGTAATGACATTTCTGGAAAAAAAAAGACTATTAAGATAGCTCTTGCATGGAAAAATTAACCAGCTGATAAAAGGCCTTTAATAGCATGAGTTTTGTATCTTGTCCACAATGAAGTTATTTTCATTCTTCTAGGATGTCAAAGGGTGTTCTGGAAGTTTGTAGATATATTATGAAAAATAATCCCGAGTTACTGATATTTGCAAAAGCATATTTGATGTAAAATAAAACTATTCAGTTTTGTTCCTATGTTAAATTTTTAACATGCAAGAAGATGATTTGGAAGGTTTTTTGTTGTCTTCTTGTATATTTTTTTACTGTCATGTTTGAGAAGTACACTTCCTTTTCCTGGGGTTTCTTTGATGGAGCATGTCAAGGGACTCCTTGCAATTTTGGGGTTGGTGTGATTCCTCATGTTCTCTGCATTACTTTTCTTCAAGTACGGTGCTTCTCCTAGAAAAAACCATAGACCTGACATTTTTTCCTTTTGGCTCCTTCTGAAAATAGTTGCAACCAAGGAATTAGGAAGCCTCATGTGTTGGGTGACTCAAAGTTGCTTATTGATTGGGAAAGTAGTAAATGCCAAGGTTTTCCTACAAGGTTTCCTTGGGAAAAAGGTAGCAAGTACCACAACATTATTTGTTGTAAGCCATGAGTACTTGACCTAGAAGAGCATCTTGTGCACTTCATTTTCAAAGACTGAAAACAATTAAATTCAAAATTTCAGGGTACAATTTTTATTTTTGAATTGTGGGGAAGAATGTCAGATGGGGAGATAAGCTGAGTGGAATTTGTAAGATTTATCTATGATCCCTTAGTATTTGTAATTTAGCATTTTTCTTTGAGTAAAGCATTCCTATGGAGATGATGTGGTAACAAGATGTTCATTGTTCCATAAGTGAGATTTCTTTCTTTAGAGAATGTGCCCCCGCATCCAAGGGCATGAAGGCAACATATTTTTCAAATACCTTTTAGACTTTCAATTTCATTTGAAGTTTTGTTCCACACTACTTGTTTCTAGAGAATGCACATCGGTGAGGACATCCAAGGGCATGAATGCAACATATTTTTGAAATTCCTTCAAGCTTTTAAATTTCATTTAAATTTCTATTCCGCCTTTCTTGTTTATAATGATCTCAATGCTCATTAAGAGGCAACTTTTGTCACCCATAATTTATGCCATTTCATAATTGGCAGGAAATTTGCAGAAGATTGCACATCTCAAAAAGTGGTATTAATCATCTAATTCTTTTGGAGAGACCATGTCAGTGTCAAGGGTGCTCTACCTTTTAGTCATCTATGTCTATATCTTTCATTGTCTAGTTAGGATGGTATCCAATCATAATGACTTTGCAAACTGGCAACCAATTTCCAGAAGATTACACGTCTCAACAAGTGGTCTTAATATTTTGGTTCTTTTGGAGGGACCATGTCAGTGTCAAGGTCGTTCTTCCTTTTAGCCATATCTGTATCTTTCACCATCTAGTTAGGATGGTATCTAGCCATAATGATTATGAAAAAATGAACTTTTGTAATCATTCGCTTTGGTGGACATATCCTATGAAACATTATTGAATGAGATAATTCATACTCCATTGAAGGGCTTGACATCTATAATAAGGTAAATTCATTTCTTTCTTTAAAAGTGTTATTCAAACAAACAAAAGTCTCTTAAATACATCAAACCAGTTGCATTTAGGAGGGTTTTGGTTCAAATTTAACAAAGTCATGATTAGGCCATGACTCCATACTACAAAGTAAGATGAAGCCATGTCCACGACCAGTTTCTTTATCAATTGGATTAATATTAACATCAAGAAATATTGTGGTAGTGACATTATGCAATATTGCTAAGGGGTGAATCCACGGACCTGGGCAACACTTTTTGGCAAGCGCATCTTGCCAAAAACAAAAAAACGTACCTCGGTCGAGGTCTTGTTAAGCCCTCGACCGAGGTATTAATACCTCGACCGAGGTTTTATAAAGCCCTCGACCGAGGTTTTTTTCATCCCTCGGTCGAGGTATTGCTTAACCCTCGGTCGAGGTATTAAAACCTCGACCGAGGGTTAGTAAATACCTCGACCGAGGTACTTTTTAAAAAAAAATTATAAAAAGGGGCCGCGGGGGGCCTAAATGTCATTTTCAATCGCTCGACCGAGGGATGGAGCTTGACCGAGGGACAGAGAACTCAACCAAGAGACAACGACCATCACTCCAAAGCAACCCCACCTTGTCACAATGTCGGAGCAAAGAGGTAACCATTTTAAATTTAAATGGAATTTAAATTTTTTTTTTTATAAATTTATAAAATTTGGTAAATGTATATTTTTATAATTTTGTTTTCAAATTTAGTAAATGTATGTTTTTATAGTTTTGTTTTCAAATTTAG